>QXVX01000028.1:0-261667 GCA_013436065.1 Halocynthia aurantium | reverse complement strand
AAATGCCAGGAATGCCGTTTTAGAGCATCTAAAAATCCAAAATTTTCTGGGGGGGGGCATGCCCCCAGTTCCCCCTAGAAGGCTCGTGCCTTCGGCGCTCGACCGTCTAGGTCGCGACAGGAAATTGGACAGGCGTCCCGCTTTGAAGTCACAAAAATATGGTAAGCCTAGTCCAATACCATCTACCATCATTTCATTCCCAACTTCAGCCTCCTGAATCTCAGCATTCTCCTAGTTCCTAAAATCTATTTCCACCACTGAATAGTATACAACTTGTGTATTTATTTCGAAATCTAATGCTGATCATGATTTGAACAAAAGCATTTTGCTCCTGGGATGTCCAACTAAATTATCTGAGAAACTGGACTCCATATGATCCATTCATATTTGCTTCTTGAGATAATACATAAAATTGTATAATTAAATTATTTTGTATCTACTACACAAATTAATTAGAATTAAAAAGTAATTAAACATTCTGAATAATTTTCCTTCTCCATATTTAAGTTCAACACCAAAAATTCTCTTGGCAATCCCATATCATAAAAGCAAATAACATTATTTCTGAAAACATTCGTCTCAAGGAGGACATTTCCAGTCGCTAGGTGAACTATGCTGCAGTTGTTTTAATTTAGATGATTTCCATCGTAGCCAGATAAAGCCGAGTAAAACACAGATGACAACTTCTATGTAGTAGCCATCTAATTCCATCATGCATTCGCCACCTTGGGAAACACAATTCTGCAAAAAAATCACATAATACATCTAAAATCTCAAGAGCAGTTCACAAAGAAAAGTTTGTGAACATGAGAACTAACTTCTTTCGTTGCTTTAGTACAATACTGATGATCAGCCGTTCCACCGATGCAATAATTCCATGATAAAACATCAATGAACCATAGTGCTGATGTTGATGGCCAGTTACCTGTTGAATCAGGAAATTTGATCAGCTTTATTTTAAAAATTATTAAGGTCTTGATATCGAAATTATCACTTATCCACAACCTCCAAGATTCGCCATGGTATTCAGCAATGTCATATAAGTGCCTCCAATGCGAGGGTCACTTATTCTGGCACTGAAAGCCATCGTCGATACGAACATGCTGTACAAAGTAACCTAGCAAGAGGCAATACATAAAATATATTTATAATTTTTACCAGATATTAACAGCAACGATAAAGTATAGACAAACTTTCACCTGATGACAGGAATAAATGAGCAAAACTACTCCAAAATAGTAATATGGATAATTTCCGTCTTCTTGTTTGAAGCTTGGAGTAAAATGTACGATAAATGCGAAAAGGATTGTAAACATTAATCTGCAAAAAAAGGATATATGGAATAAACTGCTTCTATAGTTAAATATTTTTTACTGAACATTTGTCATACCTAAAAGGCATTGCTTTTAAGAAAAGGTCCATTGGACGTGATCCTGCTGTGTATTTCGCTATTACTAATGGCAATAGAATTTGTAGAGGTGTCATTGGTATTGCAAGTAATGCAAGACTCTCCCTGTGCACGCCCGCATCTATGAGCTTGAGACCGACGGCAGCTTCAGAAGCAAAGCCAACCTTAAATGAAATATATCGTATTTTCAATTTTTACTTTGTTTAAACTTTGAACTCATATAGCACTCTGCTCACACAGCAATATGATGACACACTTTTTATACATAATATATCAACTGTTCAAGTATTTACTCAGTAAACAGAGTATTCATTTTGTTCTCAGTCAACTGCAGATGCTGTGAAATTTTATGAAAAATGGAGCAATACTCAGAGCAGGTTGCTAAGCTCTTTATTATGCATTCAAATCTTTAGCTTTGGTTGGCTACTTATTATTACTTTTATACCAGGAACTAATATTCAACAAAGAACCATTCTTAGACAAGAATTCTGGTATTAAAGATTGGAGCACAGTTCATAGTAATACAGGTAGCCTTTGCAAAACACCAACGAGAGCAGCAGAATGGAAAAAATTCTGTTTGACAGAAGAACAAGTTATGTTCTATAAAATGTAAGTCATAAACAAAAATTAGATAAACATAGATAATAGGTAGAAGATAAATATTTATCTTCTTTCATGCAGCAATGGATATTTAGCAAATATCAAGCTGCTTAGCGAAGAGGAATGTGACAAGTTGCTTGCAGAATACAGGCAAATATTGGTGACTATTCAATAGATTTAATTACTTGACCATGGTATGTCCCTGCTTTGTAGTTAAAAAAAGTGTAATAAAATTTATGACAAAGGATCTCAAGGATAACTGCAAAGAAAGAAAACTGTTCTATGAATATCATCGAAATCAAACACAGGACCCCAACAACATACTGATGCACGCTCTTGGCCACTGGCGGGTTTATCAACATTTTCATGATTTACCTTTTCACCCAGCATTGACTGTAAGAATATTCCCTTTAAGTAAAACATGATTATACCATATCTACACTTTATCATTGTGTTCTGGATGTTTCAATAGAACTGATCATAAATTACAATCCCAGGTTCCAGCATCGCAACTCATCACTCCTGACCAAGTCCAACACAAAAAAGTAAGATTTTGGCATGATCAGCTATTTGGAAAACCTGCGAGGCACGGAGGAGTTGTTGCTTGGCACCAAGACTACAGTTACTGGACCAGGACAGTTCCAATGGAACATTTGACAGTACCTACCACCATATATCATGCAAACAACTCGATTTTAGAATATAAATAAATAATCTTCCATTGACTGCAGATACATATAGCGCTCGAAGAACAGACGCTGGAGAACGGTTGCATTCATTACATTCCCGAGTCCCACAAATGGACCAGGAATGGCAATCCGTTGCCGGTGACGGATTTTAACTTCAAAGATATGGAATCAATCAAGGTACAACTTTTTTATCAGGACAATTTTTTTTTAAACAATTATATCCTGTTTTATTTAGACTATACTAAACAAAGATGAGAACACAATGTTCAAACCAGTTCCCTGCTTACTTAAAAAAGGGGAAGTTAGCTTTCATCATCCCTTAGCAGTTCATGGATCCTATCAGAACAAGTAAGAACAGAGTTCTCAAATCTCACATGGCAACATTGATATATAATTTGTCATACAATGTGAATAAATGTAGTAGCTGAAAAGAGTCAATGTGGGAATACTTTTAGTCCATGATAGGTTTAATTAATATTAATATCTCCATTTTTCAGATCTAACTTTCCTAGAAGAGCAGCCGTAATCAATTATTTCGCGGACGGTGTCAAGTCTGATTCGGACGAACTTTTGCTCGATGGTTCCTTTATAATAAATAAGGGTAAACCGATGCGGGGTCAATTTTATCCAGTAGTATTTGACCCTGAGTGCATCAAAGACTAAATTGTTATAAAAATGATAAACCTTCCCATTGATTTTCCAATATATATGCAGAAATATACAATTCAAAATCTAACCTAAAAGGCCTTTCAAAAGGTAAGCTGATATTCATATACCAAATGTTGATTTTGATATATCGCAATATAATAAATGTTGAATTACCTTGCATGTTAAAAGGATAATGATGTATTCAAACACTGCAGGCAGCCACGCTAGCTTCCATAAAAGTTTGTAAGTATCAATAACACCACTGTGCTCCTCATGCACATCTTCTCCAGCTAACTTTGACTTCTCCTCTTCTGATTTCTCAGATTTGAATATCATGACTAGGGTGGTAGTGATGACAAAAATGATTGCCCAGAAGAACATAAAACCTATTAAAATAGAGCAGCTGCATATGATTCAAAGCAATATTTTTTATTAGATTATTACAGAAATAATATTGACTTACCTGATAATGTAATAAGGCCAGTCTCTTGAGGTACTGTTCTTAAATACTTGTTGCAAAAGTCCTTTGATTCCAGAGCCATGTACACTACATAGCCAAGGAAAAAACCAGCAGTCTGTAAAGAGGTATTTTTCAATTCAGTAGGAAGTAGAAAGAACAGAATAGACATGGCTAAAATGCTTCTTGGTATATACATTGAAACATGGAATTTATTCACTAAAGTAACACATATATAATATTGAATTGACGAGAATTGATCACATGAAGGATTCTCCTGACTCTGACTTCTGACCTACCTGACCAACAGAATTACATGTTGACGCCAAACCAACATTTTTCTTTGACAGCATGGTTAATGCCCATCCGTCGACAGCTATGTCCTGCGTTGCAGCACAGAAGTTTAGTACGAAAAAAGAGGTAGTTAATGCCCAAATGTTCGGTTCTTCGGGCGACAAAATACTGTCCATGCTGAGGTGTATAAAATATTGGATTATGAGATTTGCAGGAGGCTCTATGAAAAACTAAAAAGGCATACTTCTTGACATTTGAAGTTCTAAACGCAGTGATCAATACCATTAACATTAATTTAGTACAGTGTCTCCCTCTACTCTCTTCAACTGATTGATCTGTGACTAAGGTGTTTTGTACTTGCTCAGTTGCTAGTTTATCAAGCTTATGATATTACAGGATTCAATTCAAGGTGCCTTCGAACCACAATACCACAAACCATGTGTCTACGAGAGATGAGAATATGTCAGAATAAAAATGTCATGTTTTACCTGTATGATAGTACGAGCATCACAATTCCGATAGCATACTGCGTAGGTACAAGCCAAGTTTTTCTTCTTCCAAAGGTTTTAAAGAATGCACCATCTACAATAGGAGCCCACAAAAGTTTGAGACTAAATGGCCAGAAGACGAAACTGAATATTGCTTGCTGTTGATAATTGACTCCTTTTCCCTGTATATAAAGAATGTTATTTATCTTCTAGGCATCATAATAGTTATTGAATGTTTTTGCCACTTTGGAACGATTCATGATAAGGAAACACATGGAACATAAAGCTAACTATTAACTATTTTTATCTTTTCTGAAAGAATGAATTACGATAGCCTGCTTCGACTCTATCATGCTGGCCTACCCTTAAGATTTTTAAAGAAGAGTTTGCCAATCTCTTTGAAAATGACTAATAATAATACTGAAACAAGTATTACTTAGTTGAAACTTGTTCTGTTCCCGACTGCATATCCATATATCATTCATTCATTCTAATAATACAAACCAGGACGCTATTTATTAAAGCAGACCTGAAATAATAATAATTACCAAAGTCTTATCATTCCCAATCGTAAAAAAGATATCTCACCGCCAAGATCATTGGTATGCTTCCAGCCAAACCTAAAGGCAGTCCTTGCAATAAGTAAAGAAACAGTAACAGTAATACACTTGATCTATCCTCTTTCCACGAAATGAATTTATGTCTGTTACGAGTAGAAGATGTGGAATCGACGTCTTTTTCAGTTCCTTGATTCAGCAAATTTTCTCCATCTTCCATATTGCTCTCAAGCATGGAAGTTCTCTGTCTTGAGTTGTTCATTACCAACAATTGGTAGGTATACTATTTTAAATTAATGTTATCCTAAATTCATAGAAGTGATGGTTTAATCTGATCTATTATTAGCCTTATCTGCGGTGATATTTCTGTAACAATACTCTAAAATAAATCTATATTTCCACGGTACAATGCAAACCGCATTATATTTAGTTTTATATGAGACGTCACATGTGTTTATTCTATCGTTTCAAACGCACTTGGTTAAAGTCTCGTTTAAAGTACAGTATAAAGTTAGCGAACATTGATTCCGTACAGGTTTACCCCTTTAGTGGTAATAGCAGGAACAGCTGATATTTAAGGACACGTGTATTTTCACTAAATGACTTTTCATAGCGCATTGGAACAGGGTTGCGACACAATGATTTCACATACCTGTCACAAAACTACAATTATATTCAGCTACAAATGACAGCTGTTGTTATAACGTGTCCCGTACATACATGCTTATGATATAACTGTATGTGCAATTAACCCCAATTGCTCTTGTACTTGCACCTGCTTACAATAAGCCATACAAATACTACACCGTAGAATTCGAACATGGCATTGAACTTTTCAACAACCCCAACTATTTTAAACAACTTTCGTTTATTTTTCTCTCGTTCGAAGTTAATAACGAAGAACCGAAAATAGAAAATAACAGACCATTTATTCATATTGACAAAATGTCGCACGTCCGTATGAATTGACGTTATTCGCCTGTAGACGGGATGTTGTAGCCAAATTTATTTTTCATCCTTAAGAAAAGAATCTTGACGGAAATTCCAGCATGTAATTGAGGGCGAGAAGCAATTCTAGAACGTTCTACAATTCCACAAATCTGGGTTACGATTGGTTATTTAGGTCAACTTTTTTCTTTTCCTGAAACATATAAAACGGCCTGGAAGAGATTGGTTGACGCGAAAAAGCTGGGCGAGGTTTATGAGTTTATTTCAACTCTTTCGTGGTGCAGTTTCTTTGAACAAATCGTTTTTTCAGCTCTGTATTTGTCGTCTACACCTGCACTTGCACGTTGTGAATGATGGGCAAAATGCTACTGCATTTCACAATAGCAATATCAGTTCTTACGGTAGCCCACGGTAATGCAAATATATATAGCGATGCAGTGCAGGAACTAACGCTTTCTGGTGTCAAGTTCGCCGTAAATCTGTACAAAGAGCTAATCAGCGAAAGAAAGAGCCGAAATGTTATCTTTTCTCCGTTTAGCGTTAGCTCAGGTACAGTATAAATTGCAAAATTTTATAAACCCTTTTCAATAAACTATCCAGTAAAATTATAATTTAACGTGAATTATTTCATTTCAGCACTTGCTATGACAAGACTAGGCGCCAAGGGCAATTCGTCAATGCAGATTAATGAGGTTTTGGAACTTGATAAAATTGAAGCAGGCTTATTGAACAACGCATTTGCGGAACTGAATGGACTGCTCTTTGATAAGGTTTTACATCATTAGTAGTATTCCTAATGTATATGATTTTACAAGCCCTACACTGCATTAAATAGAAATTAAACCACCATATTGTCACTCATGTACAGCCTAACAGCAATATTACACTGGAAGGTGCAAGCTGTGCTTTTGTTTCCAACAAAAGACAAATTCTGGAAGATTACAAAAATGCTCTAAACACGTTTGGCGCCACGATTGAAGAGGTAATGTTTTTAAAGACAATTTAAGCTTGGATGGGTGAAACTGGGAGGCCATTTTTAATCATTTTATGACTTTCCATGCTTACCTCCCATCTGTAGCTTGTGTGGGCTCGTACTGGCAATTGCAGAACGAACACTAATTTGGCCGTTATAAAAATTATCACTGAACCACACACACTCCTTTTTCAGCTGGATTTTGCAGGAGGGATAGAAGATTCTGTCAAGAAAATGAACAAATGGATATCTGATAGAACTGATGGCTTAATACCTGATATGTTGACTGAAGATTCTGTCACAGGCGACACCGCCCTGATGTTGGTCAGCACTCTATATTTTAGTGGAGAATGGCATTCAGGATTCAATCACAAGCAAACGGCAGAAAGAGGCTTCCACGTCTCTCATTATAGAATAATTAAGACACCATTTATGTATCAGAGAGGTACAGTACAACATTTAGTGATGTAGATGTGATTGAGTACACTAACGAAAAAAATCCTTCATTACCTTACCAGGAAAATTCAAGTTTGGTTACATCGAGTCATTGGCACTTCAAGTTCTTGAGATGCCTTATGTAAACCAGGAAATTAGCATGATCATACTCCTCCCAGATAATTTCGAATTACCAATAATAGAACAAAATTTGAACTACGATAATCTGACCAACTGGTTATCGACAACCAAATATCAAACTGTGGATGTAAGTCTGACTTACTAGCAAATGCATGTAAATAGAGATGGAGTGTATCCTGATTTAAACCATCATCAGCATATAAATATTGGTATACATTCATAAAATATAGTATGGATACTTGCACTTTTTACTCGCGCTTCATGAACTAGCTATCACTATTATTTAACCAACCTTATCTCACAAGATGTACACCATCTTTCAGCTAACATTTCCGAAATTCAATCTTAACGAGATGACAGATTTAAAATCGTCTCTTCAACGGATGGGTATCAAAGACATCTTTGATGCCAAGGCAGACTTGTCTGGTATGACTTCAGACAAGTCTCTGTATGTTGATGCCATGATGCACAAGGGAGTCTTAGAGGTGAGTACCATTAACTTATTTTACTTTGTTTGAAAACACAGCTAGGTTTTTTATGTTATATTAGGTGACGGAAGAAGGTAGCAAAGCCGCAGCGGCTACCACAACTCATATTATGGCGAGGTCAATAGACCTTGCGGCTCGTTTTTTTGCCGATCATCCTTTCTTATGGATAATCAGGCACAATTTGACCGGCCAAATACTATTTATGGGCAGATTAACAGAGCCAGAGGGGAAAGAAGCAGGCAGGGACGAGTTGTAGTCTTTTACCAGGTACTTTTTACTTTATTTTTCCATGAAATTAGGTTTCATACAACGGCGGGGAAGTCGGAGCAGAAAGGGCTGAAGCAAACCAAACTCCAGGCGAGAAAAGAAAAGTTGTCTATGCCGATCATCCTTTCATATTCCTTGTTAGAAACAAAAAAACAAATGTCGTGTATCTCATGGGTGCTTTTAAGCGACCAGCAGGAGTGGAAAGTAGTCATGATGAACTTTGAATTGCTAATTGCATATGACAGTAGTGTTTAAGAATACATTGCATACTTGCAAAATTTTACAGCTTGCATCTTTTCAGCATACAATAATTATTTCATATAAACTTTTTACTAACCTCTGCATGCTGTACTAATATATAATATGATCTGCACCTTACTTCAAACAGAATCTCCTGTCACGAAGCAAACATGCCTTACTCTGTACACACCATCGCAAAGATGAAAACTTGTTTCTTGTTTCTTTCTATGCATTGGTTCAACCGGTGTACAGCTCCAGAGATTTCAATGAATAGTCAGATGGCTTTGTCTGCACAAGCATCACAGTGTATTGAATGCAGTTAAAATGTTCAATAAAACATACAAGAAATTATTGTCCTCGAATTTCTGAAAGTTAAGAGAAGCTGCTGATGTTCTAGTTGAGCTGAACAGCCTCACAGGAAACCGGTTATACTTTTTATAACGGATTCGAATAGGGCTACACCAGGGCTATTCTTCAATCTCGCTTGAGGTTGATAACGAAGAACCGATTGACAACAGACCATTTATTTATATTTACAAAATGTCGCACGTCAGTATAAATTGTATGAAACCGGGCGTTTTCAAGTATATCAACGCTTTCGCGGAGTAGTTTCTTTGAACGAATCAAGTTTTTATCAGCTCTGTATTTGTCGTCTACGTCTCTACGGTAATACACTTGTACGTTGTGAATGATGGGCAAAATGCTACTGCATTTGACAATCGCAATATCAGTTCTTACGGTGGCCCACGGTAATGCAAATATATACAGCGATGCAGTGCAGGAACTAACGCTTTCTGGTGTCAAATTTGCCGTAAATCTGTACAAAGAGCTAATCAGCGAAGGAAAGAGCCGAAATGTTATCTTTTCTCCGTTTAGCGTTAGCTCAGGTACAGCATAAATTGCAAAATTTTCTAAACCCTTTTCAATACACTATCCAGTGAAAGTATAATTTAACGTGAATTATTTCATTTCAGCACTTGCTATGACAAGATTAGGCGCCAAGGGCAATTCGTCAATGCAGATCAATGAGGTTTTGGAACTTGATAAAATCGAAGCAGGCTTATTGAACAACGCATTTGCGGAACTGAATGGACTGCTCTTTGATAAGGTTTTACATCATAGCCCTACACTGTATTAAATAGAAATTAAACTACCATATTGTCACTCATGTACAGCCTGACAGCAATATTACACTGGAAGGTGCAAGCTGTGCTTTTGTTTCCAACAAAATTCAAATTCGGGAAGATTACAAAAATGCTCTAAACACATTTGGCGCAACGATTGAAGAGGTAATGTTTTTAAAGACAATTTAAGCTTGGTTGGGTGAAACTGAGGCCAGTTTTAATCATGGTAAGACGAACATTAATTTGGTAGTGTTACCTGCCATTAAAAAAATTACCACTGAACCACACTCCTTTTTCAGCTGGATTTTGCAGGAGGGATAGAAGATTCTGTCAAGAAAATTAACAAATGGATATCTGATGAAACTGATGGCTTAATACCTGATATGCTGACTGAAGATTCTGTCACAGGCAACACCGCCCTGATGTTGGTCAGCACTCTATATTTTAGTGGAGAATGGAATTCTAAGTTCAATCACAAGCAAACGGAGGAAAGAGACTTCCACGTCTCTCATTATAGAATAATTAGGACACCATTCATGTATCAGCAAGGTCCAGTACAACATGTAGTGATGTAGATGTGATTGAGTAAACTAATGACTTCATTACCTTACCAGGAAAATTCAAGTTTGGTTACATCGAGTCACTGGCACTTCAAGTTCTTGAGATGCCTTATGTAAACCGGGAAATTAGCATGATCATACTCCTCCCAGATAATTTCGAATTGCCATTAGTAGAACATAATTTGAACTACGATAATCTGACCAACTGGTTATCGACAACCAAATATGAAACTGTGGATGTAAGTCTGACTTACTAGCAAATGCATGTAAATAGAGACGGAGTGTACCATGATTTAAACTATCATCAGCATATAAATATTGACAATTCGTAAAATATAGTATGGATACTTGTACCTTTCAACTAGTTGAACCATCTTTCAGCTAACATTTCCGAAATTCAATCTTAACGAGATGACTGATTTAAAATCGTCTCTTCAACGGATGGGTATCAAAGACATCTTTGATGCCAAGGCAGACTTGTCTGGTATGACTTCAGACAAGTCTCTGTATGTTGATGCCATGATGCACAAGGGAATCTTAGAGGTAAGTACCGGTAACTTATTTTACTTTGTTTGTAAACACAGCTAGGTTTTTCATGTTATATTAGGTGACGGAAGAAGGTAGCAAAGCTGCAGCGACTGCAAGCGACACAATTGATCTTGGTATTCCGGTTCGATTTTTTGCCGATCATCCTTTCTTATGGATAATCAGGCACAATTTGACCGGCCAAATACTATTTATGGGCAGATTAACACAGCCAGAGGGTAGGGAAGCGGGCAGGGATGAATTGTAGTCTTTTATCAGGTACTTCCTATGCTGCATTATTTCAACTGGTGTACAGTACAGCTCCAGAGATTTCAATGAATGGCCAGATGGCCATGTCTCCTCAAGCATTACAGTGTATTGAATGCAATTAAAATGTCTAATAAAAACATACAAACAATTAATGTCCTTAAACTTGAAAAATAATTTGGTCTACAGTTGCAGTGGAATGAGGAAAAGACTCGTCAATCAGACTGCTGGAGAGCTGGACAGTATTATCTGAACTTAGCTGATAGACACTGTTAGGTTGTCATAAGATTTATAACTATCTGTGGTAAAAAAAACTTTAAAAATAAATTCTCTATACATACATAATTATTCACTAATGTAATTTATCATCTTCAACTTCCTCTTCTATCGGCTTTCTACAGAACGGACACTGTTGTTTTTGAAGCACCATTAGTTCGTAATCGTCCGTGTGGAACATCTGTAAATGATAATAATTAATGACAACGCCATACCATAAGGTATAGACTATAGAGGAAGACATCTAGAATAACATAAGTTACCTGAAAACAAGAATCACAAATAGAAATGGACACATCTGGTAGACAGTTTTTGAAGAACTGCCATCTTAAAGGCTTCGGCCACTTTCTCACAATGACTTCTCTTCTGGAAAGAGTCCTTACCAGAGCTCGTCCCACAATCACCGGGACATAATCTCCACTCTACAAATAAGAAAACAATAAAATTATTACCGGAATTCTATGATATTCAGATGCAAATTCAAATGGGATAATAACCTCATTAAGTAAATCAGTAGTGAAAGGATCGGTATTCTCTTCAGAATTTAATCTGAGAGTCTGAGCGTTGCCATCGTTCGACCTCCATTCGTTATTGTTAGTTCCGTCCAATCTCGATTCTGTTCCGAGCAGCATCTCGACGTCGACGTCTGGTACGTCGTCTTCCACGAAAAATTCCACCACTGGTAGAATTTCTATCATGCAACGTTGTTAAATTAATTCTGAGTAATCTATTGTTCCACTTCCATTAAGTATTCACTCTAGCTACCAACAAATACTAATAAATATAATAAAAATTATTCTGCCAATACCAAACGATGAGAAAGAATGAAGAAACGGCTGCTGGCAATTGATGCAAAAATCACCACGTGGATTGAGCACTGGGTTAGTTGTTGAGCATCGAAGGCAGGTATGCTGCACATCCTGCAATAAAATATGGTATTACACTAAAAGATTTACAAGAAAAAGCTAAAATTATCACCAATTTACATGCAAGTACCTCATTATCGTGGAATGGTTTTGAACGTATAGTCACGGAAGCAAGGTCAATAGCATCTTGAAAGCGGGGTGGGAGCTTGAGTTTTTGCAATTTTTCATAGGCGTAACGAGCCAGCTTGTATGCATGGAGATATCGTCCTTGTTTGGCCAATGCATACCATGTTGCACTAACAAAACATAACATTCAATACTATATTATATAAATCTCTAGAACTATGAGAAGGAATTTGTATGTTAGCTTTTCACAAAAGCTCTTCAAGGCTCTCAAAGGGGCAGGAGTTCTTGAAATTTATACTCTTGCTCCATTTTTCTTTGGTACTTTGACCCAATGTACGCCTATTTTGGAAGCAAGTACACTAGGGGTCCCTGGAACCATTATTTTCAATATAATATATACTTTAATAGAATACACTATACATTGAAGATCATTCTTATACTTACACACGGGAGACACCCGGTGGTGGAGGATGAGCTGACATCTGGTGTGTCAGATACCTCGCAATATTGAAGAGCGCTTCGGGAAGATGGGAAGTGAAAGGTTCATCCTGTAATGGGAATTATTGGGATAAACTATGCCATGTATACAAGTCAACAATTAATATAAAAACTTACTGTATACGTATGTATTGAGTGATAAGAATAGTAGATTTCAGCAAGGGTTTTGTATTCTTCAAATTTAATGATCATATTTTCCTTCTTTTCTGGATGCTCTGAAGACAAACGACGACAACATGTAAATGCTCGTGTCTATACCTCAAAAATTGCAAGTGTGCTAAAAAAATCCACCACACCTTGTGCTATATCCAAGCACTGCATTGAAAGCATCCAGTAATAATAACCAGCATCGTTGAAACGACTTTCATTCACAGCATTGTCTGTAAGCTGTTCAAGTACGTGGAGAGCTTCGGTCGTCTTGCCAGCCTTATGGAAGGCTACAGAGAATAACAAAAATTGGAAGTTTTATAAGATTATTATTAGTGTCGGTGCATGACACACAGTTCCTACATTTTTACGTGGGTACCCAAGCAATACTTGCATCACTTAATAGCGACTAAAAATTATTTAATGCTTGCCATATTAGTGATATAAAGCATTTAAAAAACCACCCAAGTAATAATAAAAAAAAAGACATCCCTATTTTATTCCCACATAAGTTTCTTATTTGTTTGAAATGACAAATCAATTGCACAATATCAAGTTTACCTTTTTGTGATTCCTCAAACCTGTCATTCTCTGCCAACCACTGAGCATATGGGACATAAACATTGTCTCTGTATTCCGGATACTTTTCAACGAGAGCAAATGCCTGATTAGTAAAAAGAAGTTGAAAGTTACCTATACTTATATCAGTCTTAAACTATATTTTTGCCAAAGGCCAATTTCCTACCTCTTCCCATGATTGTGCATCGACATGCAGTTCTACCAATGCTTTCCTGTCTCCCATTTTGTTATAGACTTCAGCGCAGTATGCAAACTGTTGAAGATTTTTGAGGAAGTGCGCACAAAGGGTGAGCGGTTCTCTGTCTGCTTTGTCTAAACCTCTTGCGACATCAATCAGCCTGGCAAGAGAATATTAAAAATACAAATAAACAACTATTACTACAAACAGTTATCTTATACTAAAGTAATATACATGTCTGTCCATCCATGTTTCCCAATGATCTCAATTGCTTTGACACTTTCTCCTGCCGCAAGATACATGTTTGCGGCTTCGCGTGGCTCGTTTGTGTTTTGCGCCCAGTCGGCTTGCTTTGCAATCAGTTGTTTACGCTCCACCGGGTCTGCAACTCCAACAAACTCCTGAAATATAAGATTTAAACTTAAAGGAGATTCACATTCCTGACTAAACAAATTGGACCTTGTTTTGATTGAAATCAGAATTCTTATCTTCATGTAAATAGCACTCTACCTTAGCCAGATCAAACATCCTTAAATCAGTGTACATATCCAGAGCCTTCTGAGAATTACCAGTCTTTTTATACAATTTAGCAGCTTCTGAAAACATTGCACGATAAGCAAAGACATCGGCAAGGAAGGCTTCCATGTTATCTTCGCCTTTCCGCTGACGTTCCTAAAACAGGATATCGAATGCAACAAATATAAAGGTTCTAAATAAGAACTAAGTTCAAACCTACAATGAAATAAAATATGAAATGAAAACAAATAACAATATTATATAAGATACTAATATATACCTCAATATTGTGAATCAATTCAAGATATCTAAGATCTTTCGTTCTTGTGAAAGCTTTCTTAGCGATTTCAAAGTTCATCCCTTCAAGAGAATGATGTGCCAAGTTGCCCCAGTCACCGCTTGTAACCCCGAGACAAGCTATCTTGTAAGCCTCACTAGTGAAAACAAGCACAGATATTTAAGGTCAACTGTATTGTGTTAGTTTTTAGGAAATTGTTGATTTATGGGAATATACAGTGGATTCCTTTGGAAGAAATCTTTAAAAACTAAAATCCAATCAAAAATATGAATATATATTTGGGACACCATGCCATTTAATTACGTCAGTAAATGCATGTAATATGCAAAATTGTACTGAAGGTAAAATCTTCATATAAAAAGTAAGATTTACTTACTTGTACATTTTCCGTTCAAGATACTGGTACATGGGAGCAGATTGCGGCACATCAACGGCACGCATGGCATGTACATGCAAACAGAATATCCTCGAGCCGCAGTATCCTACCACGTAACCCTGCATTTTTCTCTGGTGAGCTGGAAAATCTCCTGCTTTTATGCAAAGCACACCCTTCCCAGAATAGCAGAGCATGTCTTCGTTCTGCGTGTTCCATGACACGCTGCTCGCATTCAATTCCTAGATGCCAAAATATGTTTCATAAACTATTCTGCTTTTGAAAAGGTAGGTTTAGTGTAAGGAAGAGATAGCATGAGAAAGAGTGAGTGAGAATAAACATTTTAAAGCACTGTTATTAAAATATAGATTTATTATTTGATGGTACCTCAAATAGCAACTCCTTCGTGTGTAAATCGTACACAAGCAATGTCGAGTTTTCATTAACAATTGCCAGCCTATTCCGGCTCATGCTGAGGTCGAGACACAAGATGGCGGCAGATATCTGTAGGAGTTGTATCGGGAACGGATTGTCAACAAATATTTGAAGAACCTGAGAAGCGGAATGCAATGCAAATTAAGATTTGTACAGCATAGACAGATAGTTCGTATATTATTCTGGAATGCAACAGGACCTCCATGTCAAATTAGGTAAAGATCCACTAAGAAATTGCAAACTGTTACAAGACAAATGTTAGTGCTTATTATAAATTTGAATCAGGATACAGCATACCTGGCCATTTTTCAGACCCAGCAATAAACCTTCCCTGCCTGCCGGCCCACCTATCACCTTGACGTATCGTATGTTGGCCTCAAGCAGCCACTCTCTTTCTTTGACTCCGTTCAGTGACAAGCAAGTAAGGTTTGATTCCTATATGCATAAGACAGATATGATAACAAACAGTGCGTGGATTGAATTGAGGTATAAAGTAGATTGAATAACTGCTTTTTATTTCAAATGACCTTGCATAAAATAATATTTGTAGCACAGATCACGAGAAGATTGCAATCAAAATGCTTTTGAATCTTGTGTTTTGCTTTGTACGTCATATTTATGCTTTCATCTTCCGTGAGTTCGTAAACCACAATTCGATCCGGCTGCTGGATCTATAAAATATAAAAATATTCCTTATGGCGGATAATTAGGAGTCGGAATCGGTTCATTGTGGTTGCTTTTGGAAAGTTTCCTTTTTATAACAACATCTTGTTGACCTGATAGAATATCTTTTGATTAATTTTGAATAATTTGTACTTACAGCCAGTTTATCTTTATATATCGAAATCTTCTTGACAAGATCGTGACATCTTAGACGAATTTTCGATCCTCCCGATGGGTCTTCTGCATCCACAGCAGACAGAAGTTGCACCACAACATCTGTCAGATTTTCCCTGTATGCGTAGCGATCTCGATATAAACCGTGCACAGTGGAGAAGATTAAATTGTGGCAACTTATGGTGCCATCTTGTGAACCAATCACCTGCAAAGTGGATAAGGAGACGGAAGGAAAAGGGTGAAAACTTATTCATTAAAAAGTATATTTAATTTTATATAACGTGTTATTTTTTCATTGAATACCTTCATTGAATATATTTCATGATTCTTTCCTTAGTTATATATTAGTTATACTCACAACAATATTGCTGTCTGGTTTACAATCTGCACTCCAAATCCACTTATCTTCATTGTCAGCAATCACACCAAGCATTTGCCCATCACGAGAGTACAACGAAGCCTTCCCATTAGAACCACCAATTATGAGGTATTTGCCGTTGTTGAAATGAGTGAGAGTGCATGGATCATATTCTAACTTTATGTCTTTGCCAACCTAGCAATACAATATCAAAATATCTCATATATTTTGGCTACTATTTAACATGACCATACTGTTGTATCTGTTATTAGTCACCTGTTTCCCATTCAGCTGATAAAATGATAATTTCTTGCCCCAATCAGCGACAGATAAGACATCGTAAGATTCTTCTCTAGAAATCATTCATCAAATGTTAGTCAAAATTGTCATGTTTTGGTTTAAATGCGAAATATAGGAACATGTGAACTTACTTATCAGGATTCCATTGCAGGCACCAGACAGGAGATAGATTGCCGCCCGGACGTTCAATTTTAACTTTCTCTTCTCCCAACTTACTTCTGATGCTAATACAACCGTTGAACATCCCGATGGCGAAATACTGACCATCGTTCGTCCAGCTGTGAAATGTGATAAAAATAAGGTTCAATTAATAAAATTATGTACTTCAGACGTGCCATATCAGGCCGTTTCAACAGCAGGTTTTTGAGAAGTGTCGGAAACCTTACTAATGAAGATAAATATATATGATGCACAATTATGCCAAATCTAAATTAAATGCTTCTCATTGCTTACCTACAGCATGTAATACGGCTATTAACTCTATGTTTGTTTACAGATTTTTGCTCTGGAGCCCATAAACCTGAAACAACAAATATTGTTCCATATGGTTACTGGAAAATTAGATAACTTTAATAGCAAGGAAAGATAACGATTACAGAAAAAAAAAAATAACGATGTACCAAAGTCAGTGACTGCACAAGATACAAGCTGTGCTGATACAGGACTGTATGCAAGTGCTTGAATCGCATCGTTGTGACTGAATGAAGAGAATATGCATCACTTAACATATATATTGTCGATACATTAATTCAGATTACATCACAGACATACGTGTATTTCAAAATTCCATTCAGTTTGTCCGTCCATATTATCACGCTCTTATCGGCAGATCCAGAAGCGAATCTTTTTCCTGCGATTCAAAATGTTGAAATAAATAAATAGCCTAATATAAAAGCGGATATATTGAACTGAATGATGAAAATATGAATACCATCTTTGCAATAAGCCACGCAGTGCACAGCCTCCTTGTGGCCTTTCAATGGTTGTTCGAACGATCCATCACTTGGATCATAAACAAGAACTTTATTTCCAGCAGCAACAATTAATTGAGATCCATCAGGTTTGAAGGCCAAATCATAGATACTGTCAAATAAATACACATGGTGAAAATAAGGAGAACACGGACTACCCAGATCTCCTTATCCAACTGGTAATATTGGAAGAAGTGGAGAAGTACCATTGAAAAGTATAGGATCCTACTCACACTTGTCCGCTGTTGGCTTTATCCTGGACTTTATCAACCCAGAGAGGAATTGATTTCATTCTCTCACTAGCATAGGGAATCTACTAATAGATTGCAAAGGTTTATTCAACAATGAAATTTCAATTACTCAGTATACAAGTCCGCCTCGTAGAAACCGAGTTGCAATTTCATACACACAAATTTGCCACTAAAGTCAGCAGAGAGTATCATATTAACCCTTCATAGATATTCCCTCTAATTAGTCTAATGTAAGCTGGATTAAGCATGATTTATTTAATAGATTTCGCTATCATATTTCCGTAATTAACAAAGATAATAGTTATTCCGACCGAATAATCTACTGTTGAGTGGGAATTATAAGGAAAATTCAGGTTAGCGTCGTTGAAAAGTTCAGAAGATATCCACCACTTGAAAAATCGGGTCAATAAACAAACCGCTTGAATTAACGCACAGCAATTCAATATTTTTGTTGCCATATAATCTTTATTATGGAAACTGAGAAATAAGAATGTTCAATTGATAGTTAAATCCAATGCATTTATGGGGTATTTTAGGAGTTGAACTATGTGTATTTTAATATTTGCGTCAATATCTACTCCTTAACTATGTTGTGGAGGACTATGAATTACTTTCTTCATCGAATTATCTAACTGACGTCAATTTTAATTCAGCGTAAAAGTTTACAATTCAGAAGTTCACTATATACAAACTAGGATTGTTATCAGCAATGATCCACGGTGTAAAATGGCAGAAGTTCACATAATAGGACACTTGGTAGGAGGGAGTGAATTTCCCAATCACAGTTTATTCTGTAAATGGGGTATACACGCAGGAGGTGCTTGGCGACTGATCGCTGGACCAAGAGAGGGTCAAACACAAGTTGACAATCCTCAAAACGAAGAATTTTCTAGTTGGTGTCACCCCATAGATGTGCACTATGCCACAAAAGGTCTCCAAGGATGGCCTAGATTACATTTGCAAGTGTGGCATCAGGACACTTTCGGCAGGAACGAACTTTATGCTTACGGCTTTGTCCACATACCGTCATCTCCGGGATTCCATAATTTAGAATGCGTAACATGGAAGCCGAACGGCACTTTCCGAGAAGAGCTACTGCAGTATTTTGTAGGGGGATGCCCGCAACTGAAAAGTCCCGACTTGATATATAGCGGTGCCGATAGATACAAACTTCATACGACGGCGATGGGGAAAGTACATGTTCAGCTCAATATTATTTTGAGAAACTTTGACAAATTTGGTATTGAATGCTGATGTCCTGAAAAAATCACCTATTTATTCCCATGATGACAATATTGAATTCTAAAAAGCAAATGAAAAAAGGGCACATCCAACTCCATCATTAATATTCTAACCTTATCCTTTAAAAGTTGAAATTATGCTGCTGTTTCCTGTCTTTTTCATCAGTGATGATACTCAGTTCGGTGATATTGAGATATCTTTAAATTGTCTATGGTTGTCTAGGAGAGCTATGACGCCTCTATGCTGAACCTTTCTGACAAGTATCCTGGGAGTTTTGTATAATGAATATAGATGTTTATTGCATTTTATCGAATGTTGCAAATGATTCAAATAAAAATATATTACTATCACAAACTATATATATGTTAGTCTCCTTTACCCTTCTTCCTAACTTCTCTTGCAATGAATGAAAGGTGACGAGAGATTCTAGACAGATTCAATCGTCTCTATAACACTAACATATTATGATGTTTAAAACATATTCAGCCATCTTACGAAAGATCTCCCAATCAAAACCAACAGCAATATCTCTTCAGCACCGGCCTTCACTTTGCATTCGTACCACGGGTGCCAGTCAATAATATTCTTCTTTTTATGTTATCGTTTACTGCTGACATGATTCGGAATATCAATTTCATTGAAAGAATAGAAAGAAACTTGTCCAGAATCGACGACAGCATATTTCAAAGGAACTCCTTCGCTGAGATCCATCAATTCTAACATTGTTCCCAAGTCTGGGATTTTTTCTTGCACATCGCACAACACTATCCGTGAAAATGGTTTACTAGGCTCTGTTTTCTTGAATGGACGATTTGGATCATTTTTATAAACGTTATATTTGATCGAGTACTTTTCAGGCACTATTCTGTCCATATCACATTCAGCATAGTCTTCATGAGAGGATTGCTCACAAAGTTTCATTTTCCTACTGATGTGTTCGCTAGAAATAGCATCATGCGGGTGAAGCAATGGTGTAACGTTACCCGATCTCATTTTTTTTAATAATTCCAAGTATTTTTCTTCATTTTTCACTTTTATTTCACTCAAAAGTTTCTTGTAGTGCATCCAGTTTCTTGCCTTGTTCGCTATATCTTTGTAAATTATTTTTTTGGAGTAGGAGTAATCTATAACATTCTCTTCGCTGTTATTTGCATCGCTGTGAATTCGTTGGAACCAAATATCTTCTACTTTGAAATCATCCACTTGAAAGTTCACAGGTATCGAGTCTCTCTGTGGCTTTGGGATTATTTTCAAATCACGATTTGCCAGGTTGGGCAACTTCCAGGAACAACTTTCTCTGTAGGACATAGATCCTCGATTTTCTGAAGATAGTTCATTCTCTGTTAAAGAGATGAAATCATTCTTTAGCCACCAATTTCTTGATGTCTTCATAGAATCATCTTCATTTTCTTTACTAAACACAATATCAGATTTTTTAAATTTCATTTTAGATTCACATGGTTCATCAGATATCTTTCTTTTACTCGATT
This sequence comes from Halocynthia aurantium, assembly GCA_013436065.1. Lineage (NCBI taxonomy): Eukaryota > Metazoa > Chordata > Ascidiacea > Stolidobranchia > Pyuridae > Halocynthia > Halocynthia aurantium. The sequence goes on along the minus strand of QXVX01000028.1, from coordinate 240,817 downwards.
CCTGCTGTGTTATTACTTCATGCTTTTCATTTTTGTCTGGAAATCTCCTCACAATATATCCTTGCCTTGCAAGGTGAGAGAACACGGCATACTCGTCAAGAGTGCATCGATTCAGGTCTGGTGTTGAACTCAGGAGAAAAGTGAACGCCTCTTGAAAAGCTAAAGGAACTCCTTTGAATAAAAGTTCAATATCACCGATGTCAAGCAAAAATAAAGCCTCCTCTGGATAAAGCACAAAGAAATCATCATGATGGCCCATATGCTGGATAAATTTTCCTTGCTTCGTGATTTTAGCAAGGCCTATATCCGGTAACCATTCAGCACAGCCAAGAGCACACAATTTTCTTACTTTTCTAAAGCTCAGAACTTCCTTGCTTTTGGCAAGCTGGAATCTGACTTTTACTTCTTCGTATTGATTGTTTACACGGCCAAAAAACTTGGGACCACCTGTCGTCACCAAGCTGTTCTCGTGAAAGCCTGGACGGCATGCAAGTACCTCTGCAGCTTCTCTCACGTCACAATCCTCCCATATGGCATCCTCTTCCATTTCAATGTTTTTTGAAAATGATTGTGAAGGTGCTAGCACAAACCTGCACTCATGTGGGCTATGTCCAGTCGTATACTTATAACACCACAGCCTATAAACCTACAGAAAATATGCAAAACAAGAAATGTGAGTCAGTGAACTTTAATATCAGGAAAAATAACGAAAAACATCACAAAAAGAAAAATAGATATAGTATGTACAAGTACAAAATGGAATCCTTTTAACAAATCTAATGCCATCAAGCTGCGCAAGATTAAAAAGAATTCAGCCAAGAGAAATGGGCTGCAATTTAAACTCATTAAATATACAGTGGAAATAATATTGTAACAAAAATTTGGTGGAAAAAAAGTCCTGCAAAAAAATTGGTCATTAAGTAAATTCCTTACTTTATTTTTTAGAGATTAACTGCTAAGAAATTTAGCAGCTAATTTTGATGGTGGTTCAATACCTGAACCCTTCTTAGCACTGGAATCCAGTTTGGTCTCATCAGTCTGAGTCCTTCCATGTGACAGCTCAAGATCATGCCAATTTGTTTCACATTTAGTGGGTGTTTGGACACTGTGTGTTTGTAAGGTCACATCTCCCAAAGCAAGAGATTTTTTCTCTTTCATCCTCTGCACCATCATACTTCTATTTCTTAGCCTTTCTTCGGGAAGTATTTTTTTTGCCAGGACAACTTCTTCCTCCTCCTCTGCATCCCAATTCTCATCGGTTCCAAAATCGTATCCATGGTTGTCATATGGAGGCACTGAGGTATCACCTTTCAATTCATCATCATCGACCCAAAGCCTTTCGTAGTTTACTTGAAGTTCTAACATTATGGCATCAGGGCAACAATTCAGATGCCGTTGTAGTTCTGGCTTGGGAAGCACATGTCTGGCATTGAATGGACAGACAGCAGTCTCAAGTGTTCTGTGATTCTTCCTGCATTTTAACAAATGCCTGACAAATCTTTTATTAAGTACTACGTGCTTGACATCGTAAGGGCAAATGCTGTATTCTGAATCGGTCATTATTTGTCTTGCCCAATGAAACAAGAAGAAATAACAGTACTTCTGTATCCCCCGTACCTACTGTATACTCTGCACATGTTGCATCGTCGTGAGCAACCGGTATAGGTGAGTTAGAGAGGATAGCTTCGGGGTTACTGATCTATTACCGCTTATAAATGAACTTCTATAATGATCAAATCACGCTGAAATTAATACACATAACATGCTAAACATAAATCAACATTGCATGAGAATATTGGGACGATTTATTCAGGTTAACCCACAAAAATTTATTTCGAATCTTAAATACAGTACTTCGGATTCCGGAATGGCTGTAACGAGTGACCCCGCTGCAAGCAACCCCTTATAACTCATCCAATTGCCACCCCATTATATACGTCACATCAATGGATGCAGATTTTCATACCAAATTAGAATATTTAAGTCTCATATGCACTGCAAACTAGTGGACACTCATATTCTCTGTATTCGGAAACGAAAACAAAAAACTCAATAAAATAATCATATAAAATAACCGCGATTAGAGTGGATTGTGAATGAATAGAATTTTTATAAAAGGATTTGGATTGAATTTCCACACACCAAGTAGATTTATAAAGACTGATGCGTACTATGATCTCCCCTTTTAAGTGTGAAGTGTTTATCGACGATCTTCAAATGGCAATCTGTTCAGTTTAAATGAAAGACTTTAAATAAGGATGATCCGTGTAAAATTCTTGCTGCGTTTAAGTTTTCTACTGGGAGTTCTCGTGCTTGTATTTAGTACTGGTCTGTACCTATTTAATATTTTACGAATGACAAGAGGTAAGTGATTTTCAGGTAGACTAATATAGGCCATAATTCCGAAGATTGTAATTCAACAATGCACGTGATTAACCAGCCATGGTGATCGCATTCTTCACCTGCTGAATTTCCTAGCGTTTTTTAATAGATGAACGGGCATTTCTCCAAAGTGCGTGGGAGCGTACATATGGCAACGACTCAAATTATACATGTTCAAGTCAGCTTAGCTTAGGTCCCGATTTTTCTATATGCAAGGAACCGCAGTTCTGGCCACTATCAAGTGGACGTACGGATGAAACGAGGTGAATATCAAGAATTACCATTTTACAAAATCCTATTATTGATGAGAAATCCTGTCACTATTTCACTCGTTCGTTTAGCGATGGAGAGTGCATAGTATATTCTTTCAGCATGAGTTACGATCTCAGTTTCGAAGGAAACGCAGCCTTCCTAGGCTGTGAAGTGTTTTCGTTTGATCCAAGTAAGTGTAAGCGTTGAATATATCAGGAGTAAATAGTTATCTTACATCCTTAGTTTTTCAATTTGAAGGTCAGTCGCACCCCATGTTGCAAGTTTCTGTGGGAAAAAAGCTTTATTATAGACTGGGCATAGTACAAGAGCATGCTGATAGAAAGGACCGTATAAATTTAAAAACGTTAAGTACGATATTTATAATTGAATATTTATTAACTAAATATAGGTAGTATTCAATTTATCGTTTTTGTGAAAATCGTCCTAGCTGATATTATTAAACGACTTGCTCACGAGGGAATGGTCATTGATGTCTTGAAATTGAGCATAACCAGTCACATTCCCCAAGTAAGCTACGAAAAAGAAATTCTGGAACACATTTTGAACACAGGTATTGCTCATTGCTGCCCGTTGAAGATGCATAGGATATATTTTCTTTCTGATATTTTATCAGGTCTCTTCCGATGCATCCGTCAACTCATACTTGAAATACACATCCCTTCCCGACTTGGATTTCACGATATTAATGCAAACGACATAGACATATTTCGTTTGCTTGATGAACTGCACCAAAACGGTTACAAGCAGTTCAAAATTTCCCAGCTTTCGGATTCTCCGTCAATTTTCAGCAAAATTACCAAAAAGAAACCGGTGCTATATTCTTGGAAGGTTAGCTATGTGAACAAAGAAGTACCCCAACAATGCAAGGTTATTTCGGCTTAAAAACAATGTCCTGGAATCATAACATTGTCGTGTTTGAAAAATGTAAGTAATAAAGTACTGGATTCTGTTTCCTTCAAAAACAAATTATACCACATAATGTATGTAAACATATTGCATATAAGCCAGTAGCATAGCACTACTTCATGAATTCGAAAATTGCTGGTATCAAAAAGGACAACAGTGGAAGGTACAATAGTAGAACCCTTTTACGTGGGAGATAAAAGTAATCCAATTTTATTTTAAATTATTAAAAAAAAAATCAACTAGATTTTATTGTTGCAAACCTATAACGTCACTTCATAAAATATCAACCGAACTCAATGATTTGCTGAAAGCCTGAACCTCTGTTTCGCGTGGGTCGTTTCTATAATTTATCCCGTCGTTTTCGTCTGTATCTAAAAAGCAGAAAATCCTTATTATCATTATTACTTCAAGGTAACGTTATTCAAATCCTTATTTCTAAAACAGCATTATTGAATTAACCGCACTAGAAAGGTTGGTAAGACTTCTTGAGTTATCTAAGCAAGCACCACTGTTGTCCATACAACAATTGCGAAAGTTTGTTTATCTGCTTGTTTGTTCGTCTTGAAAAAACGTTGCAATTTCTCAAGAGGTCATTATTTAATTTGGCACACGGAGGTCCAAGTGCATCGCAGAATGATGGACGAATAAATAAAAACTGGATTCGGACTCAATTCGGGCCCGAATGGCATAAAATTCTAGCTCTTACGCCGGGTCGCTTTTTCTCGTACTGTTTTGATTATTATTTCATTAGTCTTATTCCTACTTGGACTGAACTCTTATTTTGTCATTAAACATACAACCACATACCGAAATATTCATCCGAGTCGGTGATGCTCTGTTCATCAAAAAGGTTATATCCTCCTGCATTGGCGTCAAAATTGTCGTCGGAACTCAACTCTCCATCTTGGTTCCCCTGCGCTTCTTGAAGCATGATTTCTTCGTTGTATATGGAACTGCGTGAAGCAGAAATAATAAAATAATAACCCACATATGTACAGTATCCAATCAGTGAGCGTTGCCTATTACAAGTTGTGTTTTCGTATTGTTATTATTATCACAGAAATATCTTGAGTGTTTTTTGATTGAACCATCAGTAGTACCTGTTTGAAGATATCTGTTCGCCACAGGATGAATCTCCAGAATCACTACCGCCAGAGCTATCTTCTATATCACTTGGCGCTATAGAAGGATTGCTTAGATTCATAGCAGCTTCATTCTCTACGTCGTGGAAACTATCCCCTCCTCCGCTATCACTACCTGAGGAAACGGTTTCATGTACTTAGAAGAAATGCAGAATGCTAAATGATGTGTAAAAACATTCACATACTACATCGGTACTTCTCCATTAGAATTGATATACATTGTCTATTATTAGGACATTATAGGTATGGGTTTATTATAGGCAAGAAACAAAGGTCTAATCGTTTCAATACTTCATCAATAATCGTATATAATATTCTGATTGCCACTTCTGCCCTTTTTTAAATCTTAGATCCCATATCCTAATCCACAACTGGCTATAAGCCTTCATAGATTCAGACAGTAGTACCTTCTTCGTATATTTGTATTCTTAAATACAGTAACATCACCGACTCACCATCATCTTCTGTCGTATAATCACTGTCATCACTATCGCTACCTCCGAAGCATCTCCAGCACGAATTATAACCAACAGATGAAGCAGCGAGAGTGGACAAACTTCCCAACATAGTTTTTGGTACAGCTGAAATATGTTCAGGCCTACGTAGTACCCCGCGTTTGTCGTGATAGTTTATCCCACCCAGTTTCATAATACCGGGGCCATAGGTTTGAACTGACGATGGATGATAATTTAGTATTCTCTGATGGCTCTGTACTATTGCGGAAGAATTGTACCTTGTTTTTGGTTGTAACGTTACAACCATATGCCTAGGAGTCCTTTTCGGTATGCGTGAAAAATTGATTGCCTCGTGACGGGACGAAGGTAGATAACTGTGGTCACGAGCATAATTTATTTTTTCTTCATGATAACGATCCCTGAACATCATATAATCCCGAGGTGTCACTGCACGACAACTTTCTGAGCAACTGTAATTTGATATTTCTGTCCCGCTATTTATATGATAATATTTGCTTCCTTCCAGCTTCCTCTTTTCGCGCTTTCTTCTGCAATATCGACAGGAATCGGGTGAAATGTTTCTGGAAATTGGAAATTCAGGTAGTTTTGAATATCTACTGTCTTCTTTAACGTTACATGACTTTTTATCACGATCTCGATAAATCCTGGGTCTCGTACGGGCTGTAGATGTTGGATACCGCTTTACATCAACGGCTAAACTAGACTGTACAGAGAGGGCTGGAGTTTGCGTACTACTTGTTTCTTTTTGGCAAATTGGGGCGTAAGAATCTTTTCGAGGCGATCTTAGTCCGCAGAGTCTTTCGCAGTACTTACATCTTCGTCTCACAGGCTTTGTAGGAAGATTTGCAAAATCTATGATATCGTATGGCTTGTGTTTCTGTTGTAGATCAAAATTCGATAAATTCGAATATTTTGAAGGAAAAGTACGCGAGTTTTTCATTGTAAATATTTCACTTGGTTCCCTTCCGCTGTGGTGGTTCACACCGTATATGTTCTCTGTCTTGCTTGTTTTCTTTGCTATTGTATGTCCCATCTGTTGCGATCCTTCTTTCGCGCTAGTTTTTCTTTCTTTCAAACTTGTGCCAGGTATTTTCCATAACTTATTGGCATCGAAACATATTGTATGGTTAGCGAAAGAGCCAAGAAACATACCTTGTCCTCAAGCCAGTATGTTACATCTAAATTCTGCTAAACAAACACAGAAAATGCTGAAGAAATGCAGAAAGGTTAGTTGATTTTATTATTCGACGACAAAAAGTACAGTAGCCGTGATACTAATGTGTGATATGCAAGTTCTTCGGCTAAGAGAAAGCACACAGAATAAAATCAATGCAATACCCACGAAATAGTGCCTCAGGTTGAATGCAGAACATATCTGATCTTTTATGTCGATTGCACTTCTTACAGCACTAATTACATTCTTACTTCAACACTGTACTTCAATACTGCACATAGACTTATGTATTTCATTGTGTACCTGATCATACCAAGAGTCCTGCACGAATTATCTTGCTATTAAAGTATTTAAGCACAATTAGCAACTAGTTCCTCAAAGTACTCGGTATAAAAGCAAGCAGAGACGATCAATCCACAGCTCTTGAGAAAAAGAACCCTTAATTACTTATTGTATCAACCTGTTCGTGAATCGAATTTTCAGGACCGGTGACCACTTAAGTAATATTGCCCTCATGGGAGAAACAAAATTACCTGAGGACACCGGTCGTATAATCCCTCTGGAGTAGGTTTTTTACCTCCGTTAATTGCGTTGGTTACGAATATATGCTAGTTATGTGTTACAGAGGTATTAAAGTATCTGAATGCTTAAATCTGAATTAAACCGTTAGGACCGAACATTGGCTGTGTCTTCCTTTCTACAAGATCAGTTTGACTGGAAGAGTAGAATGGTAAAGATAGGTAACGCATAGGGTTGCAAATTATTTATCACTGCACATTATTTATTCAAATGATTGGCAACACAACATTGACGAAATGTGTTATGATTCTGCAGGTGTGTTTTTCATGTCACATCTAATAGAAAAATCTTCTTGGCCTGCATACCAACCATTATTCTACACATCCCATTAATTAGGACTCGATACTATAGATATGCGATCTTACACTTTTTCCTTATTCAAGAAAAGGTAACTCCCATCATGGACTTATAATTTGAAGTAAATAAAAATTTAATTAACAAGCCTTTATCGATAATACGAAATTAAGTCCTTTTTGAAATTTTGTAAATGTCGATAAAATATCTGACTGTTATTGGTTCGCAATATCACAAGTAATTTTAAGTTTTACTTTAAATATTGGAAAAGTAATAAGACCCCTTCGTTTCATTAAAACGTATCGACATTGTTATTAATACCAATTGCTAGCTGTTAAAGTTCTGTTGATATTTTTCTGCAAAGTTACATTTTTATCGCGATAAATTTTAAGCGAGAAGTCTTTCAGGAAAAAATAGCAATATATTAAAATAATACTGAGAAAAAATAAAGACAAAAAACATCGACATCGAATACTATTCGTTGAATAACTCTGTACCTAGTTTTCTTTCTGTAAAACATTGGCTACTTGTCTCTACCTTGGCCTGTTCAATTGGCTTACTAGAGAAATATTTTCTGCGCATTCCTGTAGAAAATCTATTTTCGCATTTAGCTAAATGCCTTCTCCGTTATCCACCTATTGCGTCAACACGTGAAATAGCATTAAGAATGCATCAAGATACCAATCTTTTTACCATATGTTCTTTTCGAATGATAGCCGATTGAATCCTTCGAGATTAGTCTTGTTGTTAATTCCTTGCGTTTGCTTCAGGCTCAACAACTAAAAATCAATTAACCAGACATTAAAGATGTTGTTCGACAACAGTTAATTGTAAAAACGTGTTATCTGTCCTGGCAGATTTAACTTTTTATCGATTCGATTGAGACCTCGGATTTTGAGTGGAAATGAACGTATTCGCTCGAGAGTCCAAATAAATAAATACGACTGCTGGATTTCTCTGTTAAATTAGAACTTGCTCTTTCAATAACTCATAGTGAGTCAAATACGTTTATGGCTTTTCAGGAATCCTTCCAGAATTATAAGAGGTTGATTTTGAATATGGTCATATACATTTAGAAATATCTCGATCAAATTCGACGGATTAATATCAATATGTAAATTCAATAGCTTCAGTTATAGTGTTTCGAGTAGAATATATGATATATAGCGTTCAATTCCATTGAATTTCATCGCGTCAAGAACGGGGTCGCGCATCAGGGTTCTAGCGTTAAACTATCAAAAAATATGCATCACAAGCGCAAGTTGGCGATGAAATTTAAACTTTATAAACACCTAGCATTACAGAATCCTAAGATAAACCATATCCAGACCCCTGTTATATATTTATCCAATTATTTTCGAAACATCTGTGTTGTACCTCTATGTAAAACCGACTACCTTCTAGCTGCCTCTTATCTTCCTCATATCAAAAATAAACTTTCTCGCCTCGCTACTCTGGACAATTGTCACAGTGACTCGCGATGACCATTTGACGTAATCCCCTCTGATAGTACGCGACGATAAGCAGGTCACGATTGACAGCACTATGTGTAGAGGGAGCTATATATTATGCAATCACGCCAGAAGGATAACGAAATTATTGATAAAACTCTGTCAAAATTGATCATGTCCAATTAAATAAGGCGTAATGAGCTTTCCATCACCCGAGAATTGTAAGTTCATGGAATATCTGATACGCGTACCGAACTTTATTTCCATACGGAGTCGATACTTTTGTCACCCCCTACTCGATAATGATGCTTCTCCTAAGCTATAATAATCTTGATGAAATTTGTTTTTACCACGGACCGATGAATTATATCTGAAACCATACTTCATTGTAACCACACCAGTCTGTAGACCATATAAAGTGATACCCAGATGGGTCATTGGACCTTTTTCCGTAGTTAAACGCTAGAAAGTCTGCCCCATGCTTTTCAACGACCGTCATCAATTAAATCTTAAATTCCACATTTAGAAACGTTGTAAACTTTTTCTTGACCCTCGATTTTACGCTACACTGCCTTTTTCGCGATGTCATATTATGGACTCCAACTACCACGGTATAACTGGGCTCCATTATAATTTTATCTTTGCTCGCTCATCTCACCTCATCCTCATCTCACCTCTACTATTAACCTGTAGTAAGCGGTTGTTGCATCAATAATAAAATTACAATAGCAAGTTTTGTTAAGTTAAGTAACATTCTTAGTTGGTTATAAACATTCCGTCCTGTAGTTTTTGATTAGATTTCTTATTTCATTAAAATTTCATTTGATATTCATGTAAAGCAATAAAATATTCATAGCTTTATTCAATAACCTACGTATACATAATAATACTTTCTATATTGATACTATATATCGATTTCATGTAGTCCTATACCATTACAATTATTTCCAAGCATTAACTACATATGTCAACTTTTCGTGTCGTCTGACGGCGGCTATCGGCTAACGGCTAACGTATCCATTCCACTCTACAATGAAAATTCAATGGAGCCCATATTTAACTTAATCCTTTCTTTATAAAACAGACTCAACGCTAAGCTACAATAAAGACTTTGAAATAACTTTTGGCTATTGTTGTCGACGGTTCGGTGTTATATACATGCTGTTGTTTTAGTTTCTATTAGTTCAATATTGAATTGTTTAATCCTGGGATTTAGCTCAGGTAAATTATCCCGTGCCATACTGTCTACACTGTGTCTGAAATAAGATGGTAACTGTCTCGTCAGAACAACAGACTGATAGTAGAACAAACCGGAAAATCTTTGAAACTCTGTTTCTTGCGCTTCGTCAGTATTTGATTTCAATAATTACAGATCATTTTTCGACACTAATAATAGGATAATCAACTGTCAGGGATATTTCCCTAATATAGTACAGTTAATGAAATTCAGAATTTAGTAACAACAATAATTAGCGCGTCGAAATGATAGTCCAGCAGACAAATGAAATGCAATATATATTTTCTATTTACTCACTCACTCGCACATACAGCAAGTAGGTCCTTGAATGACGTCGCAAATAAGAAAAAACAAAATGATTAAAGTGTCGATAATCATACATAACAATAAAAAGTGCTGTACGAATACTCCCACCGTGTGCTACGTCCGTTACTGTTATTGTTTCGAGTTGAATAGTGGTATTGGTGGCATTACAAAATTGATACCTGTTAAAATAAGCACAACACATGCACTGTTCATATCTTTGGACCCATGGTAAAATTGGTTACGTTCAACCTCGTCACGAACTTATCCACAACGTTAAGTGTAGACCAACTGTATAGTCACATCAACCTTCATGCCTTAGTTCAGTCATCCACAATCCTTTCAATGAAGGTATCACAACACAAGACAGTTAGTTTCGCATTCACACAGCTCCACAGCATAACTTTGAAAGAAATTTCCTTTCTCGAGTCAAATCTATCTCCATTTCGTAATCGTCACTCAGTGGGAAAGTTAACTGGTCGCATCTTTCAAGCATTTTCGTCGTTAAAAATCTGTCAAAAATGAATATCACATCACTAGCCGCAAGAGGGAGAACGAGAGCAATTCTTGGAGAATGACTCTTAATCAAAGGTCAACTTTAAATAGGAGAAACGTTGGCGACGCATTGTTTATTAGCACAGGGATTGCATGTCAAAAATGTTTGCATTGCACTGTGCATTAAGTGAAATGTCATAAACGTTTCTTATTTGCTTAGGTAAAGGCATGTGATACTTTTGCAAACGATGAACGAGAGAAAAGAGAACATTTAAAGATTAATGTGCACAAAGATTGTGGTTTGGAGATCGAATTGTGCAATTTCCAAATGTTAAATAAACAATTCGATGGTGCAATGAAAATTTATCGAATGAGGTTGCTATTACCGATATGGCTAAAGTTCAAATCGAGCGTTAGGGTCAAGGATGTTTTCAATTGTTTGAACTTAAATGGAATTTGTTAATGCTGAACGTATATACATGCCCATCCACTCGCCCTACCAAGCAACATAGTTTTGACATGCATATAAAGATGAAAAAATAATATCGATGTAAATACCTTACACTTGATTCCACGCCGTCATTATATTTAACAGAAATTATTCTTGAATCTATGAAATCGTTGTCTCTCGCGAATCTCTTAATTTCTTGATCAGAAACCTGTCTGAGTTCACAAACGTCAGACTGTGAAAGAAAAAGAAAATTGTCAATTTCTTTAAACTCTTCGAATGTTTCTCATGCTGGGCTCGAGCCCGGAGACCTATGCAGATGTCGCACGTATTAGCATATGGTGGTGCTAAACTTTATCTTGAGTTGAAGTTACCTTACGACCGCCATTATAATAGAATATCATAAACACAGGCCATTACGAAAAGTCTTCCATTATTTTACAGATGATATTAATTCTAAATGAAAATTTCACTTACTTTATTTCCTATTAGCAGACAGGGAACTGGCATCAAATCTGCGAGAAGAACTTTGCTATCAAGATCTCTCTTCCATTTTATGCAATCCAGAAAGGATTGTCTGTCTGTGATGTCGAACATGAGGAGACACGCAGATGCTCCTCGATAGTATAGTCTCATCATTGAGGTAACTCGTTCTGTGCCTAAGTAAAGAATAAAATTAGTAACAACTAGCACTAGAACTGTTGAAAATATGATCCAGGGAACCTCGAATAGATAAGTTCAGTGTCGTACATAAGCACTACCATTTTTTTAAGAAGATTACCTGCTACATCCCACAGTTGTAGTTTAACCGCCCTCTTTTCTCCAACGTCAAGAGTCTTGAGGGCAAAGTCAACTATGAGAAAAAGCAATGAGATGATGATGACGTTAATCAACCGCAAAAAAAATAATACAGACAAAAAATAGATTAGAAGTTTACAGTTAGTTAGCTGATTTAGTTGGATAATTTTGCGGTATGATATAAGACTGATATTGATAATAGTTCAAAAATGAATGCGGTAAGCTACGGGATATATGTTATGGGCATAGTAGTGAAATGTAGTAGCATATTAGCACGCTTACCTCCAAGCGTACATTTGTAGTTGTCCATAAAATGTTTGTTAACGAACTGATGAACGAACGAAGTTTTGCCGACTTTGGCATTTCCGATGAGCAAAACTTTATACATGTTTGCCGTGAGATCAGTTTTTGTTAAATAATCGAGAAGTCTATTTCTTTGGCTTTTAAAACTGCGAAGAAAAATATTGCAGTATATTAGACATAACGACAATTTATATATGAGTATAATATATATGAAAATTCAAGAATTAGAAATAACGAAACTATTATTATAATCATTAATACATCCTGAGTTAGCGAAGGTCACGTAAGCATGGATATCAATGTTATTGCCAACCCTTAATAAAATATGTTTCAACTATTAAATAAGACACCCATATATATATAGATACCCACATCTATATGGGGTAAAAGGTCCCAAGCATTGCTTAGGTTAGTTATCAAGCGTCTAGCGACACGCCACTGCATATAAAAGCCCTTACGTGCTCTTAGCAATCCAGTGGATAAAAATGAAAGCAAAGCATCTCGAGCATTGACTGATATAAAAATTCTTCCCGGCAAAGAGCAGTATAATTAGAGTCATGCGCTTTTAATGCATAAGATATAAAATTTAGGGAGCGGACATTACATCATTTGTGTACACAATCTCCCAACCACAATTGTTCCGCATTCGAAAAAAGGTGACTAGCTTTCTAATATAACATATCTGATTAAACACATTAATTATTACACTATAATGAACTTTGTTCAGTAATTATGACTAGTCAAAAACATGGCCTTCCCCGGGTAAAGATTTGCTGGGGAATAGGTATACAAAAATTTCGAAATGGAAGTATGGGAACGCGTTTATTTATTATATCCAGGCGTTTCCTTCCACTGCTTATAACTAGCAAACTAACAGCTTTAATCGTAACATACAATACTATATAATGCAACACAGTACAATAATTAATATATATGCAATGATAGCAACATCCATATAAGTAAAATCATTAGATTTTCTTCTATCAATTTCATAGGCAACGGTGAATTCATGAACCCACACTTGATAAGTATTGCATATTTAGCCTTGACAGAAACATAAAAGTTTAAAAATGCACGGCTGCGAAAGGGCAACTGCATAACGATACTAAGGGGGAGAAAATATTTGCTATCTGCTGTGTGCTGTACTATCTTCATCAGCAACTGAGGTTACGAAGTGAAGTACGTGCTGACTAGCATTATTTATCTTTCACTTACTGCACACACGCCTTGATCAAATAATAATAGAACGTTCAGTAACAAAGGTCGTGGAACAATGGTGGTGTGATAGTTGTGTAAAAAAATATTTTATATAGTCCGGTATCTATGTAGGCGGTGAAGCACGCGTTGTGCCGCCTGTAATAAACAACAGTAAATACTCGAATATGAACTGGTGGGGGGAACGGCACATGTTTGAACACGCGACGATATTGAATTGAGTAATGTTCACTGGTCAAAGCTTCGAAATACAAAAGTCCTCGGCATACCATACAAGCAAACATGAATTTAACCAAAAATACAATGCTTCACTGATGTCCTGCAACTACGTTATATCCTCAATAATACTCTTAACGAAGTTCTGCGAGCGAAAGTTATTATTCCTGGCTAACCCTTCGCTAACTGCTTTTTACTGAAGGTAGAGAAGTACAACGATATGGAAGAAACATAAGAATATATTTGATATATCATACCGCAATTAAACAGATGGTGATTTAGGAACTAATAAATCCCCATCTTCGTATTTGGATTTGCAAACGAAACTGACAACGAAAGCAAACGAGAGAAGTGATACAACCAATACAGCGGCAAGGATAAGAATCCATACTTGAAGTCGGCTCTTCACTGGACGAGGTTCTGCGGTACAAAAATATAATGAAGTTTTTAAATACCAAAGCAAAGTTGAACTGAAGAGCAAGAAGACACGCTACCTTCTGGGGTGTCGTTATCGTCGGTTTCATTATCACCGAGCGAACTGAAATCGACAGCTGACAAAGTTTCGGGTACATCTTCCGGGAATAGATCCACCCTAGGTACTCCTTCGGACGCATTAGTGACGATGAAGATCGGACCGATAACGGTGTAAGCTTCTGCGGTTGTGGTATCGTTTGAAATAGCTCTTTTCTTTCTGTCCCAAGAGTTGGTGGTGCAGTAGGATGATTGAACACTAGTGCAAGTCTGGGAATAAGGATGTGAACGATGAATAGTAGAAGATCTTTGAGGGAGGCATAAACTTAACATTACTTACCTTCAGGCTAGTCGACTTACAGGACCTCAACTCAGCATGGATAAAGAATTGATTGCAATTTGGTAGACGCGGGGTGTCGAAGTTAACGCATACTGTTGCACCTTTGCCGGTGTGACTGATATCGCATGGCAGTCCGCTAGAGGTTCCGCAACCGTTCTGCACAATATAAATAGCATCCGGAGTCTGGTCGGGATTTTCAGAGCATGAGAGAAACATGTTGTGTATAGTGTTGACGATTCCGCGATCCTAACCAGAAAATGAAAGTAGAAACGTTCCATGTTAAATATGACCGCCAAGCCCGAATATAATTGTACTCGTACCACTAAATCGGCTATGTCCAAGTGCATTGTAACGTAAATAGTTTCACCAACAGTGTAGAAACCACCTCGGCTTACAGATAGATGATCAGGGCAAGTACCCGGGCATGCTGGAGATTTACATAAACTTATGGATGGGAGTGTGGTCATGCTGTCGTATATCGTCTCAACGGTTGGAGCGCTGAAAGAAAATACAAATCACCAAGCATAAGGAAAACTTAAAATGTAGCATCAACAAACCAACTTACACAGGTCGCAGTGATGTAATTACATTGTACTCGCGACGGTATGTGCACTGGAATCTAGCTGCTGGAACGGGGACATCAAATAATGTGTTAGACAAAACTTTATTGAACCACATTATGTTAGTGTACACTTCTCCTCCACTTGTGGAGTTCTTTGTTGTACCACAGGTATCGAAAGGAAACAGGATTGTGTACGTATAGAATCCGTTTGTAGACATTTTCACTGCAGAAATCATTCCAAGACGTTAATATTGGGTCGCTACTGCCCACTAGCGGATAGTGGTATTAAATTCCGGAGTACGTTACATCTTATAGAGAAAGTTAACAACACTGCTCTAATTCTCCAGATAAATCTTATTTGCTAAATAAGCCGGGCCCTTACCAACACAGGAACTAGGCGTCACGCGTGAATCTGGGGAAATAAGTATCAGACTGTTGTCGAGTTGACGATCATATTCGCGAACGAAACCTTCAGATACGGTAATAGTGATTCTGTCGGTATCGCATATCAACTTTGGAACAGCTGAATATAGAGAGCACAGTAGTTAAGAAACATCGTAAATTTAAAAGTATAATTATGAAAAATGCCTCATACGTATGGTACAATCTTTTCCGAGAAATCCGCTGGTACTCTTACAGATGTAACCATTAGAATGGCGACACGACGGTTGACAGATACAATCACCTTTGCATGGGTTCGGATTACAAACATAGCTGCTGTAATAATCTTCGAAACCGCTACCGACGGGATCTATATATTACATGCAATTTTAAACAGTGATCACATCAAAAATGTCTGATAATCACTTTATTTACCAGGAATCTCTCCACAATCGTCACACAGTGGACCGTTACATCTCTCCGGACATTCACAAGAGAATGAACCGTCATCGTATTTGCAAATTCCCCCATTACGACAAGGATTGTAATCTTCGCAAATCGCAGCTCCCGCTCGTCCCATTATATAATTACCTGTGAAGTTAAAAAAGGTCGCAATTCGAGATCGGAAGGAACACCGAAACCTACGATTTAATGGTGTGCAATGGATAGTTAATTTACCGTTTTCGCAATGGTCACCGGAATAGCCCCCGTGGCACCTGCAGATGTACCCAGATATGATATAAGAGTCCTGGGTCATGTCGACGCACTGTCCCCCGTTAATGCATGGGTTTGGATTAACCGTGCAGTAATTATCTGCGCCCCCATCAACTGCAAAAGTAGAATAAAAATTACCACAGATTCATCAATAGGGTCAAGGTTGAAATAGGCTACTTACTTTGGACACCACGAAGTTCGCAGTGATCACCACTGAACCCAAACAGACACCTGCAGGTATACCCAGACGCAATGGACGGATTGGTAGTACGATCTGTGCACGATCCACCATTTCTGCATGGATTGGTCATACGTCCACAGTAACCTATATAGAGACCCACGTTGACCTGACCGCCTGAAGGTTGGAAACATTTCAAGGTTAAGCTAAGTACTTTACTGGAATTCATTCCATAAGTGCGCAATGATTTATTTATTTACCGATTTCGCAATGATCACCGGAATAGCCCCCATGGCATCGACAGATGTACCACGAAGCAATGGTGAAGTCCTGAGATTTGTCGACGCATTGTCCTCCGTTAATACATGGGTTTGGATTAACCGTGCAGTAATTGTTACCTACATCATCTGTGCCAAAGTACGATAAAGATTAGCACAGATTTATAAACAGGTAAAGCTTAAGAGGCTACTCACTTGGAATACTACGAATTTCGCAGTGAACACCGCTGAACCCATGAAGGCACGTGCAAGTATACAAAGATGCGATGAACGGATTGGTGCTACGATCGGTGCATGATCCACCGTTAATGCATGGATTGGCCACTAGTCTACAGTAATTCATGACTGCGTTGTCCTGACCGCCTATCAACGTTAAAAATGTTTCAAGGTTATGAATCTCACAACTCACCGCACGAGGGGGACTAAGGTAAATGGAGTAGCAAGCCAAAATCTTAAAAAGATTTATTGGTTTGTAATGGAAAAGATTTATTGGTGTGCAATGGAAAGGTAATTTACCGATTTCGCAATGATCACCGGAATAGCCCCCATGGCATCGGCAGATGTACCACGATACAACAGTAGAGTCTTGGGATTTGTCGACGCATTGTCCTCCGTTAATGCATGGGTTTGGATTAACTGTGCAGTAATTTACGCCTCCATCAACTGTGCAAACGTAGAATAAAGATTACCACAGATTTATCAACAGGGTCAAGCTTAAAAAGAGGCTACTTACTTTCGACACCACGAATTTCGCAATGATCACCGGAATAGCCCCCATGGCATCGGCAGATGTACCACGATACAATGGTTGAATCTTGCGTTCTGTCAACACACTGTCCTCCGTTAATGCAAGGGTTTGGATTAACCGTGCAGTAATTTACGCCTCCATCAACTGTGTCAAAGTAGAATAAAGATTACACCACAGATTTATAAACAGGGTCAAGCTTGGATGATGAGGCTCCTTACTTTGGGTACCACTGATTTCGCAGTGAACACCGCTGAACCCATGAAGGCACGTGCAAGTATACAAAGACGCGATGAACGGATTGGTAGTACGATCTGTGCAAGATCCACCGTTTCTGCATGTATTGGCCACTAGTCGACAGTAATTTACGACTGCGTTGCCCTGACCGCCTATCAATGTTACAATGTTTCAAGGTTATGAATCTCACAACTCATTGCACGAGGGGGACTAAGGTAAATGGAGTAGCAAGCCAAACTAAAAGATTTATTGGTGTGCAATTGGGAGGTAATTTACCGATTTCGCAATGATCACCGGAATAGCCCCCATGACACCTGCAGATGTACCATGATACAATGGTAGAGTCTTGCGTTCTGTCAACGCATTGTCCCCCGTTAATGCATGGGTTTGGATTAATGGTGCAGTAATTGTTCACGCCTCCATCAGCTGTGCAAAAATAAAATAAAGATTGGGTTTTGTCAACAGGGTCAAGCTTAAAAAGAGGCTACTTACTTTGGGTATCACGAATTTCGCAGTGAACACCGCTGAACCCGTAAAGGCACGTGCACGTATACAAAGACGCGATGAACGGATTGGTAGTACGATCTGTGCATGATCCACCGTTTCCGCATGGATTGGCCACTAGTCGACAGTAATCCGTATACACGCCTCCGTTTCCTTGACCGCCTAACATAATTTGAAACGTTTTTCAAAGGTTATGCCAAGTATTTTACAGGTATTCATTCTATTCGTACAACTCGGTTACCGATAATCTCACAGTGGTCGCCACTATAACCAGAAATGCAGCTACACATGTACCACGAGGTTATGGATGGTCTACTAGAACGGTCGACACAGAGACCTCCATTTTGACAAGGATTTCCTATTCTTGAGCAGTAGTAAGTGTAATAGACATCTGGATTTTGGGACCCACCTTAAAAGGATATATATAATTAACAGGTCAAATAAAAATGGATATTTGGTCCAATACTTACCTCCAACTTCACAATGGTCACCAGTATACCCTATCGGACAACTGCAAATATACCAGGATGTTAGTGTAGGACTCGTAGTTCTGTCAATACAGGATCCTCCATTAACACAACGATTTCCAAAAGTGGTGCAGTAGGCACTTGTACCAGGACTTTGTATAGGATCTGCATGAAAAGTAACATTGCACGATAAAGTATCGAAAAAGCAGCGCTTGCAACTTAACAAAAGCGGATCTCGAAATTGCACATTCATCCTGAACTACGCACTAGATTTAATTATTATACTCACCAATAATAATACGAGTTTCACAGCGGGTACCAGTAGCTGTCGAAGGACATTGACAGTAACCGCCTTGAATCCCATTTACACAAAGACCTCCGTTCAAGCAGGGATTAGTATAGCAATTGAACACTTCAACTCCAATAAGGTCACTGGGAACGACCATACCTAAGCAATATAAACGTATTACGGTTTCCATTCAGAAGACGAATTAATTATCCTAACATACTTATTTCACAATGTTCTCCCGAATACGACGCAAGACAGCGACAAATATACCACGATTGGATAGTTTGATCAGTTGAAGGATCAACACACGCTCCTCCGTTAATGCAGGGATTTGGATTCGTTGTACAGTAGTTGGTCACACCTGAAATACAGAAGTATAAAACATGACGTGTACAATGTGACGTCGAAATAACCACGTAATGTTCATGCCACGTGGCATCACTGACCCAACACTTCAGCGACAGAACATAGCAGCAACAGAAAGCTGACAATAGAAAACATAAAATTTAGTGGTATTAAACATTACAATAACATATTTTATAGTTATAAAACTCTACTATACTTACGAAAACTTCAAAGAATTCATCTCAAAAGCAGAAAACGAAAAAGCTAAAGTTAACACAAGGCTATTCCGGAGCGAAATTAAACAGAACCAAACACAGGCAACTAAGGGTAGAAACTTAAAGAATATGGCTTTGCGTAAAGACCGCCTTATATACTGTATTTCTGTGACGCCTTTTTAGAAATTACCGAATTCGATTGGAACAAATATTTTGCTAATTGCCTTTGATTGCCGTTTTTTTTGACGGGCTAAAAAAAACGGAATAATGAGAAAAAAAGAGGCAAGAAACACAATCCAATGATTGTTTGAAGTTCTATTAGCAATTCATTAATCGATAGCCTAAAAAATAATTCGTATTTGGAAGTAATGAGAGGCCATACACTCTCGTACATACTTCATCGTGATTATAATGAGAATACAAGATTTATATTACGCTTAGCAGGCGCATGTACATGTGGCATAATATGATTTTTACATTTAATGTTATTTATTACACGTGGATTGCGAGCCGCCTTACATTTTTTGATAATTACAACGAATGTTTTAGTTGTTAAATTACAGAATTCAGCTATCCTATAATTCATTGCAAATGGAATATTGACTTTTTTCCTGTTTAACTGCGATTGGGGAAGTGTCAATATTCCAACACGTCTTGACTAGACTAGGAAGCACCATAGGGTAAGTATTTGTAGTAATTCATGATAAGGAACTGAGTAGTTTAAACATACCGGCAGAGCAACATGGAATTTCCTGGGTAAACCTCCAACAAGTTATAATAGATTCTTGATTCGGACGCTAGGGGCTTTACGTGTTCCTCAGTAGGATTTTATCCTTTTTAGACCTAGATGAAGCCTGGGCTCGGGTTTGTCTTGTTCACACTTTATTATGTGAATAATTTCGAGCTGTGTGCTTCGCGGGTTTTTTCTTGTTCACGCATTATTTTGGGATGCGAGTCTTTACGGCGAAGCTAAGTTCTTCGTAACATACTTCTACAATGCAGTGCTTGATGACCAATAAATTAATGCTAGCAAAAAGAAGTCTTAAAACCTCGAGCTTGCTGTTTTACTACTGTTTCTTGCAGTGTTAACAGACAAAAAAGAAGATACTCGGAATACTAATTATTCTATTGACATCAGCCAACTCCCGAATTTGCATTCTTCAAGTATTGTTGTAAAACTATTTTCTATACCAGAACCGCGACGTTTTTTTTTTGAATAAAAACAAACAATTGCTGTTATAATTCGATTTTATTTTGTCAGTACGAAATCACGTAAGAAATTATAAGTTGTAAATTAAGTACTAAGTTCTTCGTAACATACTTTTACAATGCAGTGCTTGATGACCAATAAATTAATGCTAGCAAAAAGAAGTCTTAAAACCTCGAGCTTGCTGTTTTACTACTGTTTCTTGCAGTGTTAACGGACAAAAAAGAAGATACTCGGAATACTAATTATTTTATTGATATCAGCCAACTCCCGAATTTGCATTATCAAAGTAATGTTGTAAAACTATTTTGCTATACCAGAACCACAGCGTTTTTTTTTTTTTGAATAAAAACAAACAATTTCTGTTATAATTCGATTTTATTTTGTCAGTACGAAATCACGTAAGAAATTATATATCGTATTCCAAATCCATGTTGGATACAGCAGTGCTGTGTTTTATTGACACGGTCCAGCGGTGTACTCGAATCTAAAATGTGAATATATGGGTTTAAGAAACTAAATTTCAGGTAGCTGATTTTGAATTTGCAGTGGTTCCCAAACCCGGGAGGGATAGCCTCACATATTATATTTAGATTTATAAAGAACGAAGGAATTGGAGGTGTTGAGTGTATTAGGCCTGGAAATTAACCTTGATTTATTTTGGAATTGAACAATTCAAACTGCATGATAATTTCTCATTTATATTGTTTCATATTAGAAGTTGAAATCCACGTTTTCCTCTTGTATCTATTTATTATTTTCCTCTTGGAACGCAAAAATAAGGGGGTTACTATTTTATCGGGATCAAAAAGGTTCGGAAGCCACTGTATATATATATAGCAGTATTATACAAAACATCCTATGGTACCTACCCTCCGGAGTTAACTCTGCAAAGATCACAAAGATTTGGGTAGGTTGCACTCGTGCCTCCGATAACAGCACATATATCTTCCCTTAATCTGGTACACGCCCCATTAAATTGTGTACAGTCCTGCAAGAAGTCTCAAGGAGATTGAATGTGTAAATGAAGTTAAGTGTCTTAATATACTCATAATAATTAGTATAGCATTCTCAGTTGCTCTCGAGATAACTGAGGGATTTGATCAGCATATTGTTAGCTATATACACAAACACGCGCAAATGGTATGCTTGAAATTAGCGGCCTAAATATTTCAAATCGAGTTGATATACACTGCACAATACATAAGGTCTCTTACCGTAAACACCGCATCTGAAATATAAAACAGAAATTAAATTTGGCGTAACATGTCGTGTTAGTGTTATGTTACACATGAAGTTTCATACCAGCCGTCAGTGACAGAGCCACCAGCACAACAACTAGAATTGATAGAGTCTTCATCACTTCAATATTTTTCAGTCTCTTGGTACTTAAGAATGATATTTCTAATGTTTCTGAAAATTTGAATGGTAAATTGATTTAAAACCTCAAGAACTGTTGAAATTGATCGACTAATTTGATAATTCTAAGCCACGACTGGTGACTGATTTGCGACTTGAAGTTCGAGTGTCAGCAAAGACTTAGAAATCTTCCGGCGATGACTTGCGACCCGACTCGTGGCTTCTTGAAAAATGGTATAAGACATGAGCTGACTGCTGTTTTTAAATACATTTCGTCGTATTTATTCACTGGGCGTTTTCTCTAATAAGAAATTTGCTGACATATACTTTAGGAAGTAATACGATGCAAATACAACAATAAGTTCGTTGTTGTATAGCAATAAAACACAAGTCTGCAAACACTTCATTTTACCCTATTATAAAAATCTTGTTTGAACCTTGTGTCTTGTGGCAGACAACATGTAGTCTTATGTATGAAAATATTAAGAGGAAGAGTGAACCGGAACTTGTCGGGCAAGCCATTAACGGAAAGCTCTTACAGATATTTATCCAGATTCATATCTTGGCCATTACCGCGGCTTTGAAGTACGATTTTATCCCTTCCAGACTCGGGTTTTATTGTTCGTACCATAAAAATATAATATTGGTAAACTTCATTTGCTACGACGCCGGAAATCCCAACCATATTAAAACGATTTGTAGGGTTTTAAATCAAATATTTGTTGTTAGCTATGTTCCCTATAGGACAATTCACTGTACAAAGTTTAAACTCATTTGTATAAGATATACCTAAAATACATCAGCATTTTGGCAGTGCGCCAACAGGGAAGAGCAAAAGATGACAATTTTCGGGTGATCATGCTTGCTGGCATTTTTTATGAGTCACGTAGACGATCCGAAAAAACTTTATTATATGTCTAGACTTGATTTACGGGTCGAAGCAGCGAGATACTTAATTACTTTGTGAAGATATGAACGGTATTCAAACAGTAGCAATCAATGATTGATTTACTGGTCCAGGGACAGCGAGCACACAGTTACGTTACAAAGACATGGGAGGTATTCCAGCGCTAGTAATCAAGGATTGCGGAATACAAAGTGCGATCTTGTCATCCACATATGTCCAATACTGCCATCTTGCGGAATCAAATATTCCAAACAAAGATACCTATAATTATGACTTAGGGGTATTTAACGCTAGTAATCAAGGATTGCGTAACGGTATAGGTTTATAAGCGTTAGGTGAAGTAAAAATGTTCCAACCGCTAGATGTCACTGTTGGATTATTTATAACCATTAAGTGAAGTAAAAACTTCCAACCGCTAGATGGCAAAGTACAATCGAAGCCTGTAAATGAATTTCTATTGGTCCAATCACGCTAAAATTATGACATATGAGACGTAATACATAAACTAACATATCCTGAAAAAAATTATTTCGAAACTCGAAATTGGTGCTCTTTGCGACCCCTAAAACTCTTAGCGCAACCCTCAGTTTGGGAAGCCCTGGTTTAAACCTCTATTACTATATAAGAATCCCAGTCCCAATCCTTGATGATAGGGGTGATAGCCAGGGTACTGTACACATCTTATCAGATCCTCGATATATGAAGACAACCTCTAATGCAGTAGTATCCCCTACGAAAACTTTCGTCTTCACTAGGATTTGAACCCACGAAGCATAGTCACGATAATCAACATGAGCCAAATATTGCTGATTTGGCCCTTTTCCCCTTTCCATCTTGTAGTCTTGAATTACGGAATGGAAGATTTGGGGAATAGAAATTTTCTGTTCAAATGTGCCTTTCACGTGATGTTATAATTGCATTTGCAAGGCATTGCTTCAACACAGAATTCCCACTACAAACCTCGAGAAAATTGATCCCGACTCATTGACATCACGCGAACTAAAAATCATAAGAAACATTGACCATTCCCTTTGCCATATATTTTTTTCTAAATGGTCGTCAAATCTATAGTACGAATGAATCTAGAGTCCTTCGGAATATTACACAGATTTAGAATATGAATAAATTCTCTGGGGATGTAACACTCATATGAATGAAGGAAAGACTGTATTTCAAAGACATATTTTCAAAAGTTAGTCTTATTGGGCTACTATAGTATACGGGGTTCAGGTAAGCTTTATAATGTCTTCTTAGAATAATTTTTAATTCAAACCCGAACCCAAATGACTATAGTAGGACCGTCATATCACTGTGTGCACAAATTCTAGTGGGAGATATTATATCAATCTAATAAAGTGTACTGAAAATAATAAAAAATTACTAATTCGAAAACTAGCTCTAAAAAATACACTCCAATAGACATCAGCCCAGATGATTTCGATTATCATCATACAACATATTTTCACATATGTTTCTGTCATCACTTGAAAATGTTTCTTAATGAGTTCACTCATGTTGCACAAAAGGATTTGGTATCGCTTCCATGCCATCCTGTGGGCATATCAATACAACAGATGTCCCTCTACACACAGTTAGGCCTAGCTGTCTGGTGTCTTCAGTAAGTTTGTAAAAATCATCAGGATCTCGTAGATATTCCGTTGTACTGTCAAGCACAAGATTGAGCAACGGATCGAATCCTTTTAAAATCCCGCTCGCCTCTCTTCCACCATGAAATTTAACTCTGATAGGACGTTCCAAGTATTTGGATAAATCAAGAATACTCTCTTTTTTCTTTCTTTCAGCCATTATAATGATGATTATTTAATATCAAGTAGAAAAAATTCTGCAACATCAAACATGTATCACTTAAAATTATCTCACTTAACAGTGGTAAACTAAAAGCTATCATATCTTCACTATATGCAGTTACCATTGACGAGTTCCTCATTGAACATATCATTAGAATTCCAGTGATTTGGCTACAACATTCCTAAAGCTGGCTATTATCACATGAAAGTACATAATTGCGTAGCAGTTTCACTATAACGCTTATACGATCAAATCATTTTTTTAGAGTAATATTGGATTTGAGACAACCAAAATTTACTTTTAGTTGTATCTTATTTAGCTTAGCAAACAGTGGGTAAACATTATAACATAAAAGCACCACCACTGCACACAGTAAGCTCATGTTCTGCATTTTATTCACAAAATCGGTCAAAGGCCAAGTCGCTATAGCGTACTTAGGAAAAGTCTATATAATAAATTTCGACTTCGGGTTAGCTCAAGGTACAGGTGGGTTGCATGTTTATACTTGACCGTTTATAAAAAAAACGCATATGTCTGAGACGGATCTTTTATTCCAGTATCCCGGAGCTCGATATCTTATTGCTCCATCACTTACGGATGTTGACGTACGTTGGTAGTTTGGGAATTGAATTAGCGATAGGATTTTTCTAATGCTTATGCGTTTGTGTTAACATTATCGATATATTTTTGTGATAGTGTAAACATAGAGGTAATCCTACTTGAAAAAATTTATATTTTAGGTCTTCATTAATCGAAAACGTCATTATTTGTTGTTGTGAAAATAACCAGAACGAATTTCCGAACTAAATGTAAGTAATCACCACAAATAATTGTCATCACTCAAACTATTTAAAAAAAATTGATTTCCCTGTTATTTTCTAATATATATTTAACGAGCTGGGTGTCTCTACATTGCTCAAGATGAGCATAAGACAAGAATTTCGCTGTAGTAGCTATTGTCGCCTAATATCAACAGTGATTTCAGTTAACTCCCCAGAAGACAACACCGGTACGTTGGAAATAGAAAAAGTATTGACAGGCCCCTGAGTAATGATTCCAGGTAAACAATCGGAATTTCTTCAGCTAATACAAAATAATGTAAAGATGATGCCCGGCAAACCCCTGCGGTATGACGAAAGCAGTCATTCACTTTACCAAACCATAACGTCGCCGAGTCAATTTAAAATACGTATTACATATTTGCTTTAGAGGCGTAACAAGCGTTTAGACGTAAGTATGCGCTCGGATTTTTACGCACGGGAGCCTTTTCTCAGCAAACATTGCGATAAATCCACTTTATGAGAATGGTATGGGTAAATAAAATCAAGCCATAGAATTGAGGTGTTCATTATATGTGTGGCTTGATGGAGAACTGTGGCATTCAATGTATGATTGGAGTTTATTATCATCTACAGATTAGGTTGACAATTGATAGTATATGTATTTTTCGTATATCTTGCCGTAGTTGAAAGAAAGCTGAACATTGCTAGAAAGTATATCAATATTATGACAACATTTATGGGATAAAGAAGGCGCGCTACATTGACTGTGTGCTGGGAAGCTCATCAACGCTTAATTCAGTTGTTCCAGAATATAGATACTGAACGCTTATATGAAAACTGGATAATGGGCAAGCTGAGACCCAGACATGAAATGCTTGTATATAGGTAAGAATATTGTATATGCGTAATCTTGTACTATTCCTACGAAAGAAAGAAGGTGTTTCGATATACCAGATAGCATTCGTATATTTCCGACTATTTTACCAGATTTATACTCAGCCTACTTGGTGGATTTTTCATCGGTTCGTACCTGCTGCCCAACTCGGAAAACACTGTCTTACGATATCTCGGAGAAATTGTTTGCAGTACCTCACATCCGTATGTAATAAAGGAAAAGGAACTCACTATGAAGGTACCGAAACCACAACAGAATCTTGATGTCAAATCAGGAGTATTATACATAGGTAATTACCATTACGATACGTTACGCTGAATGTGATTGTTAATTAATGGGTTCAAGTTGATAAGAGCGGTTCCTTCAAAACCCCGGCTACGTCAGAGAAGGTTAGTGTTAGTCAACCGTTACCCAACTTGTACTAAGTAATGTTTATATTGCGTAATCACTAAGCAAGCATTCCGATTGATAAATTTCGGAATAAGTCACAATTTCGAATCAAATTTATTGTTATATCCTGTGAGTAAGTGAACTCACAGAGCCTGGTTAGTAAACTGAATGGAAAGGAAACAAGAATTAGTATTCAATTGTAGAAAACGAAGGCTCTGTCTGAGCTCAGCATGTCTTCTGCTTTCCGGACTCAAGCCTTCAGTTTCCGTTGAATCACGAAAAGTAATTAATGGGACCAAAAAATGTGGGAGTGTCTTTCCCACCTCAATATACTCTTGCACCCCGATTCAATTCATTGCCATTCAATTGATGACAACATTCGGAACAAAAACCTATCGAGAAACGCAACTGAAAGGGATATTGCGATCTGTCTACGGCTTGCCTCTCGATTAAATTAAAGAATAAAACAAAAGCTAAAGTAGGATATTTAATACTATGCTATACAACACGGTGAAAGAGATTTAAGGACGGAATTCATGGAATTTCTCGCCCGCTAGAGGGTCATATTTAAACTTTAAACCGAGTTTTATTTTTACTACAGGGATGATGTCAATGAGCAAAAATCTTAACTCCCGCGTGCAGGCAGCTGTGGATACTTGGGTCCACAAACAACATGTAAAACTAGAAATTTTCGCCAAAAATAACGGCACATGGAATTCTGGCGGAGGGCGTGCAACGACCCTTGCTGGAGGTACGAAGGTAATTCAGCTACCAGGCGTTTCTGATACATCATACCCCCCACAGAAAAAGAGCTTTTCCATGTTGAAGTATATTCACGACAACCATTTGAACAAGTGAGTTGTACTGCTATATATATATATCAAAACGGAGTAGGTGACTTATAGTCTTATACAACCGTATATGGTCACTTATAAGTCGAGCCTTGAAAAATACTCCTAAGAATATTAGGGGTAGATTTAAATATCAGCATATACTGTCGATACTGTATTACATATCGCATATTGTACTGCTTTTCGTTTCACAGTTTCGACTGGTTTCTACGACTAGACGACGACGCGTACGTCAACGTAGATAAACTTCTACAATTTTTAAGTGGAGTCGATTCATCAAAACCGATTTTAATGGGTCGACCTGGCTTCGGAAAACACGCAGATGATTTCTTGTCGGGCGGAGAAAACTATTGTATGGTAAGTGACAAGTTTATTTGCTCGTACCGCTTTGTCAGATTGCTAACTTGGCCGGTTCATATTTGTTCAGGGAGGGACAGGAATTCTGTTTTCAAAAGAACTATTGAGAAAGACCGGTCCTGAGTTATCAAACTGCCTGAAGCAAATGTACACTGAACATGAGGACATTGAACTAGGACGATGCGTCAAACGAATTTCAGGAATTCAATGCACGCTGTCTTGGGAGACGACAACTGTTTTCTATCAGAATTACGATGGAACTGGAACTTATCAAGCGAATATACATGAAATTTCGGAAAGAAAACGAGGTTTGATACTAATTCTGCGTTGAAAGTAGGGACGGATTGGCGACAAGAATATTTGTACAACGCCAAGTGGGATGGGACCGTTGGGCTGCATAAAAAATACTGGAAGGAAATTGTCACGGGAATCTCCGGCCTCCATCCCTGGGAAATTGTTGTAAATATCATAAGGATCATGACGCCTAATTAAAATTGATAGCCTATTTGTTGCGAATTCATGGGCTGACCTGGTTGGTGAATAATGCCCAGGCCGGTCTCAAGATCCAGCGTATTGAGATTTACAGAATTGATACATATGTTTAAGTTGTATTGTATTGTATTGTATCGAGTAAAGTACTGTCTTTTAAAGACAAAGCATTCTGTACAAAACAAAATTCTGTGTGTACTTAACCACAATTCACACGACAGGAACCAGATATTATACTTGGGAGTTGTTTCCCTCTCATCATTTTCAGTTCAAATTACCACTAATCGTTATCATTATAGTTTCAGCGCTCATTTTCCACGCGAACAAAGAGCCGGTCTATCAATACAGATTTCACAAAAAAATGCTAGAAGATCGAGTGACTGTTTTGCTAACGAAAATAACTAAGCTTCAAACTGACGTGAAGAAAATGCGGAGCGCAATACGGGGGAATAATTTCAATGTTGAGGTGAAATA
This sequence comes from Halocynthia aurantium, assembly GCA_013436065.1. Lineage (NCBI taxonomy): Eukaryota > Metazoa > Chordata > Ascidiacea > Stolidobranchia > Pyuridae > Halocynthia > Halocynthia aurantium. The sequence goes on along the minus strand of QXVX01000028.1, from coordinate 211,879 downwards.
TTTACTTTAAAGAAGCTATGGCCTTTATAGAATAACACATGATGTCAAAACTATATTATGTTACTTTTACCTATAACTACTAATGAGCAACTACAATGACTGAATGTTCTATTCCACAGGCCTGGAACGCCCGCGCCGGTTGCGAATGGGATTTCAGGAGTAGCAGGAGTCTGTACATGGCTTCGTTTGTGCAGCCGATAAGGTCGCTCCCAAAAATTATGAGAAATACGGCTGTGAACGACATCTATTTCACCATGCAAGAGTTGCGATTACAATATCCGAGAATTCAGAAACACATCTCTGAAATACACGTTCAGCACATGCGCGGCTACGTCAGTCCCTTTACTTCGACTGATATTATCGCAAAACTCAAAGTCATTGGGAGAAAATCTGTTACGTACTTGAACAACATTTACTTCAGGAGGACGTTCGCTGCTGGCAAGGCAATATTTTTCGGAGAAGATCAACAAATAGACATGGCGAGATTACGGAAACCTCGTCAAAACGCAGAAATTGGCCGGATTGACACAAGTCCACCCACTCGAGTGAACTTTATAATGGCTCTGAGTGGAAGGCCCGAAAATCTCGTACGCTTTTTACAAAATTATAAGGATTGCTTCCTACAGCAACGCGAAAACATTAGTTTAACTATAGTTTATTTTCCCGACGAGAATACGATCGTAAATTCGGAGGCGGTGGAAGGTGACGACACGATGAAATTTGTGGAGCAAAACCTCGAACAGGTACGAAAGGAATATCCAGAAGCCGACCTCAAATTAGTTCCCGTCAGAAACGGTCTCGCGTTTTCCCGCGGTATAGGAATGCAAATCGGCGTCAAAAACAGGGAAGCGGAGGGCGAGGAAGACAAATTACTTTTCTTTTGCGACGTAGATCTCGTTTTTCAACCGGAAATACTGCTTCACATAAGACGGAATACGATTCGCGGGAAACAGGTTTTCTATCCGACCTTTTTCAGTCAGTACGATCCGCAGCGAGTGTACGAGTATTACGAAAGTCCAAAAACGCACTTCTACTTCGAAGAAATTGCCGGTTTCTGGAGAACGTTCAGCTACGGCATGGTATCGTTATATACAAGCGACTTTATGAGGACGAACGGATTTGATATGTCCATTAAAGGCTGGGGACTGGAAGATCTCAGATTTGTGAGTACTAGTTATTTGGTCATATTTAATAGCACGGGTGTGCAGGAAGGGGCAGATTATGACAATAATAAAAACCACACATTGCATGTTCCGTCTAATAATAAGACGTTATCTTTATCGTCATACTGTCATACATTATCATACAAACGAAGTAGAAGGAACAAACGCAAATGAATGTAATGCATCCTACACAAATCAGGCGTCCCACAATGTAGTTTGGCTTGAATAGTTAGTTTATATTAATCAAGATAGTCAGTACAACTGTTTTCCAGTTTGACAATTTCTGATCTAATCCTGTTCATCCTGTTTAATATGCTATCTCCAAGAATATGATTAAACCAAACTCGTTATTCACAGACCGACGAAGTTTTGAAAGCGAAATTACAAATATTCAAAAGCAACGAGCCTGCCATGGTCCATATCTATCATGACAAGGATTGTCCAGACACCCTCAGCAAAGAACAACATGGATCGTGTCAAAATTCTCGAGCGCAACACTTCGGACCTCAAACCTTAATGTATTTTCTCTGGGAAAGACGCGCCAGCAGTGAAAATATCACAGAGAATGAGTACGAAGAAGAAAATGTTAAAGTGGCATGATAGCGAAACCCTCATCAGTACAGTACAGTATATCGATAAAAAAACATACTGCAATGGCCCCTGTCAAAAAAGGTTATGAGCCATCCATGCAACCAATTGATAACACTTTATAGATAAGATAATCAAATTGTCATTACCTGGATATCACAAGTGGTAGCTGTGTATTGTTGTATCTAACTCTTAACACTATTGTGAAACCTGAGTAGGCTGAATTGACTAACTTGAGATTGCTATCAGATATTATTATTATCACATAATTATTATGTTATTACTATTTTCATATTTATTCTCTTTTCAAATAATATAAGCGGCCAAATAGTAGCACAGTGTCGGATAGAATATGTTTGTAGTACAAATCGCTACAATCTGAATTTTGTTGTACAATATTGAACTTCATATTCAGATCAAGAGCAGATGAAAATTGAAAATATCAAAAATGCGAATAATTATGAATAGAATATTTTTTTTAGCTTATTTCGAGAAAATCCTCCCCATTATTTTGAAGCCAAGAACAAAAATGGACAAAGAGATAACGACGCACTGCAATCGGTAGAGTGAAAGCAGAGCAGAAACAGAAAATGGATCGCAGTTTACCAGTTCGCTACTTGTGAGCTGCAAAACGAGTCTTTCAGAATGTGGACTCGAACAGCGAATATTTTTAAATCTCAACTGAACGAACTTGGTTTGCCTCGCGGCCCAGTGATAAAATCGTCTAATTTTACAATCGCATCTCCATAAGTTACCTTCGGTATTTATCGAGGCACTGCTTATGTTATAGACGGGCAAGACCTGACCCGTATCGTTCTGCAAGTAGAAACGCCCTGTAGAGGTGATGAACCATTCCGTATGGAGTACTGTTAAATAGTTGTGACTTACATCTACAATCCTTAACAACGGTAGGTCTCGGAACAGGGTAGGGTATAAAAAAGTCAGTGCATTGTTTTGTAGATAAAGATATTTCAAAAATACACAGTGTGAAAATGCGTTCTCGTCTATTTTAACAATTTCGTTATCTGCAAGATTCAACACTTCTATGTTAGATAATCCCAAAAACGAACTGGAGTTTATCATCCTCAACTTATTGCTATTCAAACCAAGTTCTTTCAATTTGGAACTAAACGAAAAAGCTTCCCCTTCAATTTGCTCTATAGCGTTATAGCTTAAATCCAAAGTTTCCAGCAATGTCAAAACCGAAAGGTCGTCTGGTCTGACAACCGAAATTTTATTTTGTTGCAGGAGTAAATGCGCTAAGGCCTTCCCGCATTCGACATTCGAAACTCCAGCAGAAGTAATGGACGTTAGCAGGTTGAAACTCAAATCTAATCGCGTTAATTTAATACAGTGGAAAAGAGCGAAACTGGGAATTTCTGTTATTGAATTACGAGACAAATTCAAAAAATCTAAAAGAACCATATAGTGGGCAAACCTCGTACCTAAATACGAAATAGAGTTATGACTTAAATCTAACGTTTTAACGCCCATCAGAAACGTGAACTCATTCCCTATCCGAGTTAAACTGTTGTGGGATAAGTCTAGAAATACCAGGTATTTCATACCACGAAGAGAATCTACAGAAATCTGCATTATCTTATTCTCAGACAAATCTAGTGAACGCCATTTGCTTAGCGAAGCTGTGGGAAGATGAACTGTGCTTTTTGCGTGAAGTTTTTCCAAGAGAGTTGTCGGCATCCCAATCCTTTCAATTTCATTATCTGATAAATCGAGTTCTCGAAGTCCGACCAGTGGAGAAAATGTGCCGTGAGGAATCCCTCTCACGCGAGAGCTGGAAAATATTACCAGGTGTAAGCCAAGGTTGGAAAGAACGGTAGACAATAATAACCCATCCCCTCAATCAACAAGAAAATTCGACACATTGTAGTTCAACGACATCAGAACAGTTCTTACTTGGTTATTTTAAGAATCTGTAGAGAAGTTGCATTCACGAATAAATCTTTCGGGAGGAATGAGAACTCGTTTTCTGTCATAGTCAACACCTCAGTCCGATTTAACGTCATCGTTGTGAAACGGCTAGTATTAAAGTGCTTGCACCGCTGCAATTTTGCTTCCTCGTGACAGACACAGTCATTCGGGCAACGCTGCCCATTATCCAAAATATTTTCATTTCGACGCCGTACGTTTAATCCACCATGCGAAATACAGAAATACGTTGACAAAAGCAGTCCCAAAATCAGAGCAGTCACGAAAACGGTCATTACTAAATGCCAGTCTATCAACACTGATCAAACTGTAATCCTATGCATGCCCGCGGGGCATTACCGGAAGCTACTGAAGACTAATCTGCTAACTTGAGGTATTCATACATTAGAATGATGCCAATAATATAAAAGCAATGCTGATTCCTGAGACAAATATAGAGACGGAATGAAATTTAAGTTTACAAATCACGTGCTACGGGTCGCTGACGTCAGAGAATCTTACCAGTACGAATATATAGACTTAAGGAAAACTAGAATTGTACACAATTATGCAGAACTCCCGTCGTTTTCAATTGTAAAGTTGTCACACTATCACCACTAGCAACACCGTACTTAGTTCAATCAATGCAGTGTATCATCTACATTCTAAATTACGTGTGATTGGCAGCAAACTATATATGTGCTACACACATGCCAATAACATGAGCTGAATTTCCAAGTCAACATCACTGACTTTAGTTTCATCAGCACAGGGAAAATTAGTCACTTAATGAAGACTCATCATCTCCAGATGGGGGATGTGAACCAAAACCATGAGGAACAAAATTAGGCTTTTCGAGACCAGTGATCAGATATTTCTCACTGTTGTTACGCTTCGTAGCACACGCTCATACGTCACATTTCGTCAGCGGCCATTGCATAACATTTCTTCGGGACTCGTGTTTTCGTGAATTTACGGTGACGATTACAATAGAAATAATTACGTCAGGCGGTATTCAAAATAACACAAAGAGAAGTGTCACGCGTAGAAATACAATTAAATAAGGTAAACTGCATTAAGCGTATATAATACCTAATATAACTCACTTACTAGCTGTTATTTACCCCAGTACACATATACGACCGATTTAATAATGCCACCAAGGCATTATCAAGGTGTTTAACGCAACAAGGTTAATCATTAACTTTCAGTTACACAAATATTTAATTTCAATAAACGAAATATTATTTTACACAATATACATTCCCTGTCAAATGAAATCTCAAATCGATTGACTCAACACAGAATACTTTCTCCATACATGGAACATGTATTCTATCTCAATATCTGTATTGTATTACCTGCTGTCAACTCTTTATGCTGAATTCTAGAGATACTCTGAGTCTGAGGTAACGGTCTAATCTTAAGCCTTTTGTTCGAGCAGCCAGGCAACGTTGGGAATTCATGACTTTTACATTGGTTTAGTTTAGACTTTAGAGTTTAGACCAATGCCAGGTAGATAATTTCATAGCGTCTGTACACATGCTGTATTCGAAATACAGTACACGATGTTATACGGTAAAACTCGATATTTTAAACTTTATTATAATTACATTACATATGATTCAGCAACAAGCAGGATAGATGATACACCATGCGACAAAATCTAATCGTAAGGTTTCAAAACACGAACATGATACTACATGGATAGTATTACTGATATCATCTTAGGTTTCAACAGAAGAATGTGATTCGCCGCTCAGAATTTAAAATACTACAGCAAAGCATCAGACTATACTAGCGCAGCTATCATACATCAACACTTAAACAAACAAAATTAGCAAAAATCTGGAAAATTTCTAACTGAACCAGCCGACGGAAGGTGTTGACAAAAGCACAGAGAAGTGGCTGATAATGGGAATAACGTAAGTCGGTAAAATCGGTAAATACGAAGAAACAACACTTATAACAATAATAATATATCGCGTATTATCAACCGATAATGGCAGTTAAAATATTCGCATGAACGCTTAAAAGGTAGAAGATAGCACCGTATAGTACTTGGCCTCCTTCCAATTCAATAATTGGAATTGTCCCTCATCAATATTGAATTCTATGATGCATTCTTTAAAAGCTGTACACACAGATAGATAACGTTTACAAAACGTCAAGTCAAAGTCACTGACTAACTCACATCGTGGTGAATTTGCTTGACCTTGTAGGATTGATGGAAATCGTAAAAAAAAGTAGAAGATAGTATACAAATAGTATTTATGGGCATAGTGATATTAGTTTTCTATTTTCTAGCAGGCTGCTTCAGAGACCTTCGGGTCCCCTTTTAGAATGCTATGGTTAATACATTCATTAATAATATGATAGCACGAATTAGAGATACATGGCTTTAGATTTGTCTTATGCCGTCTATATACATAAATAACTAGAATATATACCAAAATATGCATCTTCCCATCAATAAACACGAAGACAAAATCTACAATACAGCTTTTCCTTATAATTGCCTGACTTATGTTCTCGCAGTCTCTACTTGAAATCCAGATGATAGATTTCAATCGTAGTATACCGTAAAGCACAGCATAAAACATCTACATTCTACAGCATACTATGGAGCCCCCAATAAAAAATATTTTGCCTCAAATATTCCTATCTTCATTCCAGCTACCCAGCAAATATCACATTGGATGATACATAGATGGAGTGTGATATTCATGATAGTAAATTCATCAGTAATATGTTCAAGACCACTACAAAATTCATGTCAGAACATGTCTATTGATTCACCGCTGACTATTTAGTCATATAGATAAAGATGCTATTTCAGTTCAGGTAGCATAGGAATAGCTCGTTCAGGAAATGTTTCACCAAGTCAATTTCATGATATCAAATACAACACCGTTTTAGACAACACAACTTACGAATATTACGGATGGATGAAGGCATTCATAGTTATGCCAGAACAGAATTAGTACTCATACGGAATCATTAAATCAGTTGTGGTTTTCCAATACCACTTCACACCAATTTCTATTCGAAAAACCTTAGAACCACGGCTATTCAATCACTGTTACACGTCGAAGGTGTTAAAAAAGCATTGTCTCACTAGCGCTACAGAAACCATTCAAGTTAAGTGTTGTGAATCGAATAAAAGATACTTTACCTGTTTCATAACCGAGTACAATACCTCCATTACATGGATTAGTACAAATCCAGAGTTCCAAATATGTTACGGCATTCTCGGGCATGTGCGGTAATAGGCTTGTCGCATTGCCTAACAAGACAAAGTTCTTCTGCTGTGAGACTATCATATGCGTCCTTGTACACTCGATCAAATGCATCTTGAATGAGTGGTAAAAAAAATTAATGATCTTCCCGAGTGTCAAAGGGGGTATCTATATAATAACTGTCACAGATTGCCCAGAGGTACAGATGCATTAAAGAATAATACATGAACAAAGAAAACCTGGTTCCATAGGTGATGAAATCTTACTTAGGAACACAGTAATGCCTCCTATGGGTTTTAATAGAATTCTGGATATATAAGAGCTTCCCAAATTGCTCAATTACTCCAAACCCAATTGCTTTTTGTACTCCTGATTCTAATGAACAGATTTAGCTCAATCTGTACATATATATACTTACCAACATCAATTGATTCTTTTCCAAGGGCTACAATGACCAAGTAAAGGATTTCTCGATAAGCGCTACGGCGACTGTTGGAACCGTGTGTAGAAAATTCTTGCAACACCGCCAATAAGGGTCCTCGAACATCATCGGATATGATGGAATGCCTGATCTTATTGAGGAAATCTTTGCTATATGGCTGATATTCATCGCAGACACTTTGCGTTGACACTGGATTATATGAACAAACAATCTCTTAGTTAAGTCTCAGTTAAGCTGTTAAGTATCGCACAATCACAAATCGGGATCGCTAAAAAGAAACACTCACATTGGTGATAAGCCCAGTACATTGGAACCTTTGTCATGGTTTCACTGAACTTCAAGTTGTCCCACACTACATAAATCGCGACCGTGCTTTTATTGCTCTTCACGTCTTCTTCAGATTCGGAACGTGGTCTATTTGGATTGACAAGCTTCGATGTCAAAAGTAGGTTGAACAAGTTTGAATGGAGATTCAAACGTCTGAAGTACCACACCTACATTAAAAACTGTTGTTAAATTTTTATTTCTTTACCTAACCTACCACCCTCAGTTTCAGCTAGCCTTTTTATCCCAATAAAACTATTACATCTATATGGTAGGTGGCTATTTTTGGAGATTTTGTATTGTGATTTTTTGAAAAGCAATGCTGGTTTTTAATTAGCCTGACCAGTATATATGAAACCAAGCATAACTTTGAACGTCTGAAACCTGAACCATTACCAGAGTATTAAATAAAACATAGAGCTTACCAAATTCCAATATATTATTGGATGCTGGTCAACGAATTCCGAATCACCCAATACCATCGAACCTTCATTTTCAAGCAAGCTCTCAAGTTCTTTTCGCAAGACGAGCGGACTCAAGTAGGGCACTGTTACAGGTTCTAATGTTAAGAAAGTTTCTTCCTGGAAAATAAAATCTTGTTAGATTGGGTGTGAAAAGTCAATTCGCCATACTGTTGACTGTAGATGTTGAAATATTTAAGCACAGCATTTGAGCCTGTTTTGAATATATTCAAACCCTATTTTATACCCGTCATGGCATCGATATTCGACACAACGATTTAGATACAATGACAAATATGTCTATGATCATAATACAGAAATATTGACCATCGTGCACACAAGAGCATTCAGAAAATGAGTCAGGAATACTCATAGGAAATATTACAATACAATATATATAATGGAATACAATCTATAATTTTAATTCAACTTACAGTACTATCAATGCTGACATTATTCCCTCGCGAAGATGACATTGGAAACTGTGCAGAATTTCTGTGAAAATAGGAAGCAAAATAAAACCGTCATTGTCAACACAATATATCGAAAATGAATGTTTCCTATACATCTAAGATTCAATAGAATTGTATGCAAGTAAAATATTGATGTAATAATGAGTGGTGATAGTCGTGTCAATAAATGCCTTTGGTCCCAATGAGTTAAATGGATATAAGAAAAATTTACTTCATTTTTATGCGACTGACTGATACAAAATCAATAAAAATATGATCAGATAACTGAAAAATACAAACCTTAGAGATGAAGACTCTGAGAAGTTCGAAGATGTTTCATCGGTGGATGCACTGGATCGATGCGAAGACTTCTTCCCTCTTTCCAGTAAATTAGACCGAACAGCCGGGCTTGGTGGTGGGGTAATTACTAATGCTGGATAAGGTTTAAATTTTTCATCTGGTTCCGGTTTGCTACTTACAAGATTTTCATTCTGTTTTACAGTATGGCTTTCTGTTTCACTGTCAAGTTCTTGGTTATGGTCGTTATTCGCATGTGAAGTTGACAGTGAATCGTCAGCTGGTGTGAGCGGTAGATTAAAAGACTGAGAGAATGATGCTATTGATTGTATGTCAGATACAACTGGTGTGGTTTCATTTTGAGAGTTACCACGAATGTCTTTGATTTCTGATGACTTGTTGTTCAATGATTCAATGGTCCTGTAATCCTAAAATTGAATAAAAACATTTCAGGAAATGCTAAATTCAGTGTACATGTATAGGTGTCACTTGATTTCTGCTGGGGATATATATTGAATTAGCTCATGGAATATGATAGGGGGAGTTACGTTTCGCAAGCAAATAAATAAAAATAACCAATAAATTACGAATCAGAGATAATACTAACCTTGATCTCGATATTCAAAAACGGTACAAACAGAGAATTACAGAATGGACAACTGAAAGACAAATTTAATGTATCAGTTTGATGGTAGTGAAACAGTAAATTTGCAGTTAGATCGAATGATATAATCAAAAAAAACTTACTGTGTATTCAAATTGGATTCATCTGCCATCCATCCTGCCATTATTTCTTCATCGTAAACCAGACAACCACAACGGTGACATTTAGAGCAGCTGCTAATCATTACTTCCATGTCTCTTGTGCCCTATACATTGATAAAAATCAAACGTTTTTCATGCCGTTAGTCAAAATGCAGAGGAGACCCTCTTAACTTTAGCCAGGCAAGGCTAAGGCCAGCTTCCCAAAATCAGCCTTGCCCTCAGTGGAATCAAATCTTAATCTTAAGTAGAAAAGATAATAACTTTTCACTGAAAATTAGAAATAAAATTACAGTACTGGACTTTGGTCAGGTATCGCATTGAAAGTACCATCATTATCACAGGGAATTCCTTTCAAAATCAAACCCCATCAATGGAGAGATCTTGCTGCTTTACTGAACAGAGCACTATTCTATGCACTATATGAGGAATAAAGTTCCTACTTTAGCATTGAGAGAATTCATGGATGTTGTCAAATGAATATCCGGTGATAGTGCGTTCGCACCGGGTACACCCAACATTGATGGTCGTGTGTCATTCAAACCAGCACCTGTGAGAATGTTAAAACGGTAAATTATATGAATTGTTTTGCCTAATATAAAAAGTATAAAACACAAACCTTGAGGAGGCATGCTTAGAGGACGACGGCTGGCTCCCTTCTTCCCTTTCTTCCCACCGGCATGTCTTCGTATATCGGCAGAATAATTACCACCTGCGTTGAAGATTATACCTTGTGATGTGGAGGTTCAATTCAAAACTACAGGTCATGACTAAGTGTTTCTTACCAACAGGTTCGACTGAACTGTGTATGCTGTCACTGCTTCGTAAACTGGTTTGACTGCTGTAAAGGTCGTTCTTGCTTCCTCCGAATCTTAGTCGGGATGAGGACGTGCCGTCAATAGCCTGATCTTCAGTCAGATTGCCCAAAGACCCTTTGAACTGTTCAAAAATGAATTGATGCTATACATGAGGCAAGATGTATTAACAAATACCAAGATAATGATTCTCCATGAAGGCAATTTGTATATTAGAATGAACTCACTTTTTCAGGGGTGTAGTATGCCAAATTTGTCTGTACAGTTTCATTGAAATCTTTAGCCAAATTGCTAGCCAGCTTCTTTGCCTTGCTTGCCATTCCTATGGTTGTGGCTTTTAACAAACTGTTCAGCTTTGATCCAGAATTGAGTAGACTATTTGATAGCACGGAGCCATTTGCGAATGTCAAGGACCTAGTAACAATATCATAAAATTTAAATTTTCAGCTATATATCATGAGATTGCATTGTATTTACATTTGAATAACAAAACTAACAACATTATTTTAGAATTAACAATGTGTAAAATGGACACATTAATAACACTTAATTTGAAGTTAATATCCAGAAAAAACATTAATATTCAACACAAGAATATCCCTTTTACTCAAGAGTGGTGGAGATTTGGATTTAAAATGCTCAAGTATCTAGTATTTTAGAAAATAATATGACCTTGAGAGCAAACCAGGAGGCGGATGTCTTTTCAGAGTATCTTGGCCATCATCAGGCAGACTAGATTGTCTCTGTAAACTATGATTGTGATTATCCTGAACAAGAAATATAAGTATTGAGAACAATAGTATAAAATATAGGAATTAGATTATTCCAACATAACTGATTATAAAAATAACTCCCAATGTCTTGATATATCCTAATTCACTGATCCTAATCATAATCAGAAGTTGAACTGTATATAATTTCTAGTTTATAACCTCGAAGTACCACTGAAAGTGAACGGTTCAAGGCCATTTTAATGCTATTTAATAATAGAATGAGAATAGTTTGGTTAATCAACAGTAGGTATAACTGCTACCCCTTATTAAAAATGGAAAAGAAAAATCCTTACCCCTGTTCCATCCATAAGTGACTGTGATCTATCAAAAGATTTGTCGTATTGTTTGATTTCTTCAACCAGATGTTTGCTTGCACTCTCTGTGAAGAGAAAGAACTCAGCAAACACTAATTTTTTATAACATTGCTTGTTAAAATAGAGTCATGGTGGCCTAAATTTTTGAACGGAGTAAACCTATAAACAATAAACCCAATTTAGATTGAAAATATATCGTACCAAGCGAATTCTGTCCATCACCAACACCGTTTTCCGGGAAAGTAATTTGATTTTTCGACAATGGCGATAAAGGATCCAATGCAAGATCAGTGATATCTTGTCTCTCGATTTCTTGTTTGCTGCCGGCTGTTGTTGCGTTCTGCATTTTATTTGCCATGTATGACACCGTGCCATCGGATACATCCTCGATCACAGCCTCCTCATCCATCCCTATGGCAAGATCACGTAAGTGAGAATCTAATTAAATTAGGAGACACAATAAATAAATCAGTACCATCTGTTCCTTCAGGAAGAAGAATTCGCATTGGTGTACTCGTCAACATGGCCACGCCATCCACTATGGGGAGAGATTTTGCTCCTGAAAAAAATCAGCAATATAACATAAGTAAGCTCAAACATTACAATACATAACCAAACTGAATCTGTAACTAAAAAAAAAGAATATTGAGACAGTCCCTCTTTCTCCTTCTCAAAATTGTTACCTTGCAAAGTTCGATGATAGGAGTTCTTAAGTGGAGTACCGGTTGAATCTTGAGGAGATCCGAAATCATTCAGAGTAGTTGGTGACTGATATTTCTGAGATAATTTGCTGCCGGATCTCGATCTGCTGGATCCCCCGCTGCTAAAGATGCTTCTAGTTTTCGTGGGTGAAGAAGGAGTAGCAGGCATCATGTCTTCAGCAGTAAGATTATCAAACTGAGAACGTGACACTGGGGTATCTACGGAAGGTGTCTTGTTGCTATTGCGGCTGTGCGATAATGCATAGAAGGAATTCTGTCCGACCAGCGGACTGATACCGCCGCTGACTGAAAGGAGAATGTGAGCGTGAACACAAATTTTAATTCAAATTTAACCTGAGTTTGAAATATTCCTTACCACTAAGAGTATGACCAGGAATTGATGAAAGTGTTGGAGAAGCATTCGATTCCGGATCTATACTGGAAGGTCTCCTGCCGCATAGTTCTTGATGCCTCCGCCTGTCTGAATCACTTAGACCGGCTAAGAGCTTTGAATCATCTCCGAAAAATGCCAGCATTTCTGGAGTACTTGGAGAAACAAGAACTGGAGCAGACACTGATCTAGCTTTGACTTCAATCTGTAGATGTTATGTAGGTCAGGCACATATTGTTTAATAAAATATAGTAGATTGGTTTTTATTGCAAATGGTTCCTATGTGCCCCCTTTGGTGTGGGAACATCAAAGCATACAGTTAATTCAATGGTTTGAAGGGCAATATTACACCTATCTATATTTTCCTTCTTCTTTCACTATGACTAGAAAAACTGATTCAAATTTTAGAGTAATATCTCACCTCTTCCAATGTATCACCGCTGAACACACTATCCTCCACAGATTTCTCCATGGGTGAGGGCACGGGCGTATTAGAGTCTTCTGAAATAAATAAATATTCAGTCTAGTCAGCAAATGTTAGTCAATATATAAATATTTAAGATGCAATCAACTGTAAATGTAAAATACACTTTCCCTAAGGGATTATGTTTCCAAATTCGCACCCAATTCTTGAAAATTTGCCTCTTTTCAGCTGCTATGCCTATCAGGTTATTAAGAATCGTATTAATTCAAAACCATGCTCTCTAAAAGTCAGTTGATTAGAAAGCCACTGAAATTTAAGGAATTCATTTTGTTGTAGATCATCGATAGACCCTCGATTAGAAGTTATTATTAATTACCTAGCATTCTTGCAGGACACTTGTCCATGGTTTCTGATAGCGTTACTTTGATTTCAATCATTCCTTCTGCTGTGTTAGTGGTATTAGCTTGTGAATAAGCACTAGGTTCAGTTAGACTGGCAACCGTTGGAGGCAATGAATCCATTACTTGAACAAGTTCAGTTTTATCGCCTTTAGAGTTAGTTGAAGGTAAGTGAGCAGCAAAGACAACTTTTTCGTTAGAATCGACACTTTCATTTTTTATTGCACTCAGAGTTTCGATATCTTTCGAACTAGGACTGTGTTTAAGCTGACCATCATTATCTGAATTGCAGATGATGGAGCCTGTTCTTTCTTTATCTGTGTCATCATCACCAGACGGAGTCTTCAGATCAATGAGTTCTTTTTTCGCACAGACTTCTTCGTTTTGTGTATAATTTACTATTGTGTCATCGCTATGCAAATCTTGCCTCGTAGATTTCAATTTATCGGCATCGTCTGAATGCTCACCGGCATGTCCGGGAGTGTGAACATCTGATAAACAGAGAGTGGAAGGTGGCTGAATGATACGGCCGGATAAAGAACGTTCTAGTGTTGGAGGAGTCGCAGGCGGATCATATTCCGATGCTTCTTCAGACACGCTGCTTACCAGACTGTCGGTCGTTTCAGTGCTCTTTGTTTCTGCTGTGAAAGATGACAATTAAAAATTACATAAACAGACAGTATGTATAGAGCAGGGAATTCCTATGTTAAGTATAGCTAGTGTTCGTGTCTCGTTAGGAATGGTCAATAGTAACTTAATTACTTTGTATTTATCTATAGAAGATGCTACCAGTTACGCTTAACATATTCTTCAGGAGTATTTTTCACAAGAGGAATACATTAAGTACGGTAATCACTCTGAGTAAAACAGTATCTTACTCTGATCATCCAAGAAATTATTAGACTTTGATTGAGATAACGATCCACGGAGGACCAAATCCTTAGGCATGGAATTGTAACCATGATCAGACTGGCCACCTGTGCGAAAAATATGAAACTATAAAATATGTCATATGAAAAATTTAAAACTCTAAAAAGGTACCAATTCGATTTGAACAACTCGGCACATACTATATACTTTTATACCTGCACTAATGTTGTCATCAAGAGCAGTATTTGCTAGCTGAAGCTTCAAGTCCTCTGCATGCATGAGAGAATTACTTCTCAAAGTCACAGTCGCCTGGTTGACATATAAGTTGTTCTCTACGTCGTATGGGTTTTCCGGACTTCTGTTGAATGAATCGATTTCGCTACTGGTGTCCGAAGACATTGTTACTGCGCTGTTATTGTTTTGCTGATGTTGGATTCCTTGTCTCAATCTGGCAATCGCTTGCAAAACATTGCGCAATTTTTGCCACAGCATATAGCTGCATAATAAAAAAAAGCAAAACAGACATGAACATAAAATAAATAACATATGAAGCCCATGTCAAATGGTTGATATGACAAACTGAGTACAATGCATAGCAAGTTGACCAGTTTTAATATTCAGCAGAAGTGACATTTAACAGAAAATTAATTTACAGGAAATAAATATTAATTTTAATAATATTTCACCCATCACGATTGGAGGAAGGCCAGGTGGATTTTAAAACCGCTTCGTTGTAAAGACCATACGTAATTGCAGTCAACTGCATTCCAGAATTCCTTATGAAGTGAAAAATTCGAACAGCAAGTACAGGTTTGTTGTATGTGTGACACAGATGCATGAGGACCCTGAGACAAGCTTCGTCAGGTAAAGGTATGCAACCGTTCTCTTTGAGAGCATACAAGGCATCGTGACCAGCACGAAGGACAGCCGCTTTCGATCTGCACTGACGTGCAAATTCTGTCAAACATCCGTACCAGACGCTGTAGGTGCTGGAGAGCAGGAGACGGGCCCATAGTTGTGCATCTTGGCATTGAAGTTTAGCTTGCTGTAAAAATTAAATTAAAAAGATTAATAAATATTATATTGAGTAGAAAATTTGATTGTTTATTATGCCACAAACATCATTGACATTTCAGCAGAATATGCCCACTCATTAATTACTGATAATTTATTATTTATTGCTGCTATTGACACTCCCTTCCCAAGGGAAATCAATTTCTACCAACGTAACATAGTGTAAAACCGAACTCGAAGCAAAACACATCAGCGAACTGATTGAAAATAAAGGAGCAGTAAACAAATTATAATCGTATTACTATTGCAAGTTCAAAATGCAATTAAATTCATGAATCAGCAAATGCAGCAAGCACCTTTTGTGTAAGCCTTGTCTCCTGTTTCGTCCTTTTGCCGATAATCGAAGTTTCTAATTTACGTCGCTGTTTATCTGTTGAAGCGGCAGTGACTTCGTTTCCATCTTGTATTTCTTCATCGTTATGCAGAGCGAACAGATTTTCATGCAATTCCGGGAAGGTCGTGTATTGATAACCAGGACCTGGTGGGAGGCCCTTCTCATCCGGAGGCATAATAAAAACAGTGTGCTCACTAAAATAAAAAAAACACAATATTTGATATCATAATGAAAAGTAAGCGAGTATATATCTATGAATGTACGGTTAGGAAATACATAGAAAGAAAATTATGTATTTCTGATTAGGATTAACGTCGGATTGTTCAATTACTTCTGAGTAGTCAATATCACCTTTTTTAATAAAATAAGGCAAGGGGGTCAATAAATACAATGGTAGATGAGTATGGGACATCACGAATATGCAGGTACAGGTTTCGAAATGACCTGCCGGGTTTTTCCCGAAAATAAGCACTGGACAATAATTAAAAACTGGGGTATGGGAATGCAATACTAGTATAGAATGGTACATTAGGCAGATCACCATACACTACCTCTTCAAGGTGTCATCTGCTTCGATGAGTCTGACGCTATCAGGATGTTCATTCTCCAGTCGATCAATGCACTCATCAAAGAACACCAGGCTTGCAGCTCTGCCGGCATCTTCGCCTCTCGGTCCTCCAAAGGAGGAGGCGAAAGATCTCTCTTCAATGAAGGCGGCGAATAACTGGGTACCGGTGAGCAAGGTGTAGAATCGCTGGCTTGATTTTTCTCTGCTTCTTATAAATTCTGAATTTGTTCAAAATGTTATAAATAAATTATAATAACATGATTTTTGTGATTGTATTATATGTATTCTTGAATATCATATCACTACTTCAAGAAAATTTAATTCCATTGCACAATTAGTACAAAGAACATGTATACAAAGTTCCTTGCAATTGAAAGGTGACAGCCAGCCAAATGACTCGAAAATAAATAATGAATGATGGCTTTGCGGCAGTTTCAGTTTTAGTTCTTCAAACAGAAAAAGACAATAAGAAAAAAACGAAAATGATATCATACCTTGAATGCTAAACAGAGAACTTGGATCAGTTCTGTCAGTATTAGGCGCTTCTATGATCGGAAGTAGATACTGGCGGTAGCCACGCATCATAAGACAAGTAAACTTGAGAATTGTTTCCTGCAAAATAATAGATATAACTGTATACAGAAACCTTTCCGATTACAAACTTTGATGCCTGGTCCGAATCCCACATATTACATAATCATACCAATAATTTTGTGATCTCTTTTCAAAATTCAGATATATGAACACGTTTGTTAGTGTCTCTGAAAGTTTGTAACTTTAAATGTGTATAGGTAGTAGTCCCTCTATTCATAAATTATTCACCTTTAAATAATGCCTCATTTTACAAATAATTTAATGACAGCTTGTTCCCTCCAACTAGGGAATTTTTAGAAAGCCATCAAGCCTAAGGGACATAGCAGCCACCTGGTTTTAGTGGCGCTTGTAAAATTCCCAAACAAAGATACTCAATGAAATATTTATAATCAAGTTTACATATATCAATTAATTCAGAAAATGTCATTGCTGTAGCAGTTCCATTACGTCGCTGTAGCACAATTTATGACCTTTAGAGTCCACTCTAATTGACCACTTATATGCACTAGAAGAGATGAACTGCCCTCTGGGCTGAGGTAAATATAGCTGTATAAGTGCTAAAAAATGATTAAGCGAGAGTTTTGCATTCAAAATCAATATTTTTTCAATAAACAAAGCATTCCCACATGTGGTTGAGAATGTAACCCAATCCCTTTGTTAACAAGCCTGTTGACAGTTTGGGTTATGACCATGACTTGAAACTGATAAAGAATTATGTGGAGAATTGAGGAATATTTCTGTTGAAATATCTTGTTAACACAAGGCACATAGGCACCTTACAAATATCACTATTCTTATGGTACTGAATAGCAAACAAGAATGTGCTTTGTTAAAAATCTTCGGGCAGGATATGTGTAATTGTTCAAATTGCGTGGAAGACAAATGGAGAATATTAATTGTATCACAAAGTGCCAGGAACAGAATATTATCACAACTAAATATTGCTATATCTGAGTGAAAAAATATATATTGCATATACAATACAAATAGTAAATATTAAAGAAATGTAGATATGTATTTAGAGTATTATTCTAGTAAGGATTTTTATCAATATATTCGTTCTATGCCTTCAAAACACCAACCTGGATAATAAGCTCGATTTGCATGTGCCTCCTGGTTCTAGTCAGCTCAGGATCAAACATGGTGGACATGTATTCGCCTTCATCATCCTTCATCCGAGGACATGACTGTTTTATTTCGGCAAACAGCTTTTGTAAGATAGATCGCGCTTGCTTTGCTGGTTTTCGAGGCAGCATTTTCCAAGTTATCTTTCTGCCACCCAGCCTGCAAAAAACACACAAGTTCAGACATAAAGTTGAAATAAAAGATTAATAAGATTCCACACTTACTGTGTAATGCTGTTAGTGTCCAGATTAACACAAGCAACATCGTGAGGTGGTTCATACAGATCGAAATATCTTGAATCAACTCCGACGATGAATGGGCATGGTGCCTCGAGAACGTAAGACATTTCAAGCGGACACAGGGGAATATAAGTGCATTGCCACTTGTAAGGAAACAAAACCTGGTAACAAAAGGAATATAAAGGATAAAATGTATAATTTTCGAGTCCAGTTCTGCTGTCTGCTCTTTTTTTCAATTCAAAACTTTTAAATTGAAAGCTTAAATCTAATTTTTATGTTTACTCCATTCAGCTTGAATGAACCCTTATAATAACAAGGAACTGAATTGATTCAGGATACAAAACTGTGTTCAGTGATAGTGTTGAATGATTCCTATTTTGTGTATCAGACACTGCCCGGAACTTAAATAAAGGGCAAAAAAGTGAACAAAGTTGATAACAACATGATAATTACCGTTATCAATGCTTCTGCAACTCTTGTTATCTCAGCCTTTCTTAAAGAATGGATTACAATTTTGCTTTCGGTGAGAGCCAGGGTGAGTAGAGTAAGGGTATTTTCAGCACCTAGGTCATCGATCAATGCTAGAAACGAAGCGCCACTAGAAAGTAAAATATAGGTCTTATATAAGCATGTTCGGATATGTATTGAAATCTTGAAATGTTCAATAAACAGACATACCTCAATGGAATAACAGTCATTTGTGGCCTTGTAATAATAGTCGCATGCATTGGTGACATCTAGAATATAATATAACAGAGTTTAAGCAGACTAATAAATTTTAACAGGGACAAAAAAGAAATCACTCACCTGATACTGTACTCTTGGTCTTTGAGGGGAAGGAAATGGAATGTTGTGCATGAAGTGGGCTATGTGCCTAAATGAACAGAATCTATTATCACAAAATGCAAATAACCTATGATAGAGTTACTCAGCTACTATATCATGGTATCTATATACACCAGAGAAATGCCACAATTCCCTCAGAACAGCTGCCTTTTTGCTGAGTAGTTATCACATAGTATAAAAGCAACCATAGCAGCAATAGAATATTCTTACTAACATATAGGCCATTGATTCCTACAAACATTAAAAACAATACCATAGAAATCCACTGAAAACCAAACACGAGGGCAAAGAAATATGATGTTACCTTTCAACAGGAACAGCATGAGCAATAGGAGAAACAGTCAACCTGTATAGATATATCAAAAAATCACGGAAGGCATCAAAAAGAGGCCATCTTGACAACAGACATATCGCTTTGTTCGTATGCAGAGTTCTTTCTCCTCTCGCCTTATGGCCATCCCCACGCAATATACCAAGCTTGTACTTTTGTTCTTCCAACAAATTTTCTTCAGGGTAACTTTCATAAAAAGAAACAACCGCTCCATATACCTGTACATAATGGAAAAAATACATAAGGCTCACTAAATATTTTCAATCTGTGTAACTTATTGTAATATCAAAGCGCAAAATTCTGTACTTTCTCTGAAGTTTCAGTGGTAAGCACGAATGAGGAAAAAGATGGAAGAGGATGTTTTGTTTTATTAGACCAGCACTCGATAGTGGCACCCATGGGTAAACAGAACAGTGGAACTTCCGTTGGAAGTGAAAAACTTCCTATGTCCTCGGGGGGATAGCGTGCAAAAAGACCTGAAAGTGAGAAAAGTAACAGCTAAAGAGTGCACTAGACTCCAGATACGGAGTTACAACAAATTATACATGATAATCTCTGTAGGTGTTAATGAAAATGAAGAAGATGCTTTGAATTACTGAGTTTATTACCACATTACTTTGGTTATTAATAGTGGTATGTTAGCTTCCACAACCAATTACTTTATTTCAATAAACATATGGTATGAAGCAGCCTTTTATTAACTATTAGATTGAACATCCATTTTCATTTCGATGCATGGCAAACAATACCCGCTGTTTTTCATTTCCTGTAGTTCTACTCGCTTAACAGTGATAGAGGATTACCGCCGATACAGGTTCACTGTATGCCTCCTCATTACATTAAATAGATTCAATAGGCATTCAATAGAATCATTATGTAAGGGCAGCTTACATAACTGCTAAACCTTGACAACCAAGAAGAACACGCCGATAAATGATATTCAAATGCAATACAACCAGAACCATTATTAGTTATTAAACAGGTGACTTTTCCCTTCAATTTACAATAATTTCATAGATATGACTCACAAAAGAACACAACCTATATAATGCTCTGTGGCATATTTACTACCAAACATGTGCTAGAAAAAAACTCATTAAATTCAAAAAAGCAGTGAATAGGATACCTCATGATGATTTCATTTCTGTTACATCATTTTAGTATATAACAATAGCTGTTACTTCGGTGACATAACAATTGGATGATTGAATTTGGGGTGTTGGATGGAAACTAAATGGCTCTTTTAAAATGGATAGGTTCACATATACATATTCGATATTGGAAAATTGGAAATGGATCCTTGAAATAATTTAACCAACCTGCTTTGAAACTTATAGAGTTTACTTGTCTCATGGATTTCTTGTAGCAGAGATATACGCTTGAGCCAATCTGGAATTGCATGATTTACAAATTGAAACTTTGAAAATGAAGGAAAATGGATCTATTTATACATAATATCCAAATATATACGAAAAAAATGAGCCTCACCATTCCCTTATTGAGGTTTTTATCTATAAGGCAGTATGCATAAGGTGGATGCTCATTTTTGTTTGTCAGAATGATGCAGAGGTCTGTCACGACAAGCGCACTTTGTGGAGCAGACTCCTCAGCTCGTCTATATGTCAGGTAAATGGAAAAGCTGCCCATGCCTACAAAAGTACTATACAATTTAGTACAGTATTATAAAAACACCAAATAGAATATAACTATTGAATATTATTAGTACTATTAAGAAACATTACAGTACATTTAACTTCACGAAGCCTCATTTTGAACCTACCAAATTATACAAATCAATTGAAGCCATTTTATTATTTTAATAAATACCACATATGACGTATAGTTCACCTGACTTATTGTTAACATTTGCATTTCTTCCTGTTGGTGTTGTTTCAACGATCTGTATTCCTGGTTTGACATTTTCAAGTCCCTCATAATAAACTCTGCAATACAAAATGACTGTTAAAACAAATAAGTACACTGTGAACTCCACATTGCCAGCACAATCTAGTTAAATTTATTGCCTACATTTTTTGTTTAATTTTGCATACCCAAGATCTACTAGAGGTGGCTTGTCTCTCCCTCTTTTATAGCAAAGAAACAAGTTGTGTGCAGTGAAACTACCATGATTCAAATCTGCAAGTAGTCCACTTGGTGTTTTATCGATGCATGTGAATCCTTGTGGGCATTTTTCTTCCATTGTTCTAGCAAAGACAACTCATGGTAAATATGGACATCATTAGAAGTACAGTACACATGAAAACAAGAGAATTTAGTGACAGTAGTAGTTCCCTAACTTACTTGTCAATAACACATATATCAGTAATGGGATCCTTTGGCTGCGGATTCAATTTATGATTCGCATCTGGAAAAGCATGCTCTTCATCAAGAGGGTTGGAGGAGTCGGTTAGTCCAGCAACCACAAAATAATCTGCCACCTTTTGGTAATCATCCGAATGCATGACGAATTTAATGTCTATTCTTTCTCATAGATTAAATACTATAGCGAGACATAAGGTGCTCTCTAAAAAATGTAAAAATATTTAGTAATGAGAACCAGCATAAAAAGCGAGATTTATAATATAATGAGATCAGTTACTTTTATAGTAGTATAAATGAACTTATATATGCCCCAAGGGAATCAGGAAGCTGAGTCACCTTCCATAACAATTTTAGGTGACAGGCCTCCTGGTATGGATTCTTTTTTCCTCTTGAATCTACTAGTTGAATGTTGTGGCTCACTAGAACTAGCACTACTATCACCACCACTTGATATTTCTTTGGAGAACCCGTTCAATGTTAATTGCCTTTGCCTACTTTTTATAATTTTCCTGAAATGTTGTGTTACAGTGTCATCAAACAGGTTTATACTTCTGTTCACAACCGCGATATCTGGGTGCCACTTCTCTACTAGGATCTGTGTCCTAGCCCAATATGCCAGCAGTTCATTTATGTCTGTAGATGGGATGCTGCCTTCACTATTTCCATCCATTTCCTTTGAAGAAGGATCCTGAACTACTTCCTCCTGCTGCTCCATATGAAGATTCTGCAACTCCTTGGTGGACAGCTCAATATTGTGGTCTTTCATCAACTCCTCAACATCCTCACTGTCCAGCACCAGGCCCATGGACTTCCCAAGCGACACAATATCCTCCACCACTTTAGCATCCTGTTCAAGCTCTGCTACAGGCTGAGGTCCTTCCAAGTCTTTTGCTGGTACAGAGGCTGGCCAGAGTTTCTTCCAGGAAGATCGCATCGTCTTGTAAGAAACTTGGCGCCAGGCGATGTCTATATTCCTTATGGCATCGAGGATGTTAAAGTGGTTTTTCCAAAACTCTCTGAGGGTTAGCTCCGTCTCCGAGGTCACCTCGAAGCACTTCTGAAAAACTGCCTTTGTGTAAAGCTTTTTGAAATTAGAGATGATTTGCTGGTTCATGGGCTGGATGTAAGGAGTCGTGCAGGGGGGCAAAAACTTCACATGGATGAAGCCCGATTCACCACTCAAATTTTCTAATTCTGGAGGGTGTGCAGGAGCATTGTCCAACACCAGGAGGGCCTTGAGGGGTAAATTTTCCTCCTCCAGGTATTTCTTCACACTGGGGACGAAAACTTCCTCGAACCATTCGGTGAAAAACTGCCTAGTTACCCAGGCTTTCGGATTTGATCTCCACATCACACTAAGCTTGTTTTTGAGCACTTTGTTTTTCTTAAATATCCTGGGGTTTTCTGAATGATATACTAACAAAGGTTTTATCTTGAAGTCCCCACTAGCATTACCACACAGAAGGAGGGTTAACTTATCTTTCATAGGCTTGTGTCCTGGTAAGGCCTTCTCTTCCGTTGTGATGTATGTCCTCTTTGGCATTTTCTTCCAGAAGAGACCCGTCTCATCAAGATTGAACACTTGTTCAGGAATAAAGCCCTCCCTATCCACAAAGTCCATGAACTCCCCCACATGTTTCTCAGCAGCATCTTTATTTCCACTGGCAGCCTCCCCATGTCTAATCACACTATCAATGCCTGTTCTCTTTTTAAAATTAGCAAACCATCCTCTACTA
Organism: Halocynthia aurantium; assembly: GCA_013436065.1. NCBI lineage: Eukaryota > Metazoa > Chordata > Ascidiacea > Stolidobranchia > Pyuridae > Halocynthia > Halocynthia aurantium. The sequence goes on along the minus strand of QXVX01000028.1, from coordinate 188,367 downwards.
GCCTTAAATTCTTCAACAGGAGAGGTGTCTTGCTTAATGTCACTATACAGATGTCTAGCCTTTTCACATATAACGGCCTTTGAGACACTATCACCTGTCAATTGTTTTTCATTAATCCAAATCATTAAAAGTTTTTCCACTTCTTCCACTTCTGATGATCTCTTTCTACTGGTAAGGATTTTCACCCCTTTTGCCACATTTGCCGCTTTAATGGCTTCCCTGTTTTTCAGAATGGTTGATATGGTTGACTTGGCCATACCATATTGAACAGCAAGATCTGATGCACGCGTACCGTTTTCCCACTTGGCGATAAGTTCCTTTTTCAATTTTATCGTAGCAATTACGACCTTCCTCTTAGGCTTTTTGCCACTGATAACTTTTTTTCGCGGCATTTAGAACTGGTATTTTTATAGTTAAAATGTGAACAACCCAAATAAATCACAAAAAACACTTGGAAAAACAGATTGAATTTAAAAGATGCTCAATGAACCGACTCCACATGAGAAATGATAACACACAGCAGGGAGATAAAGCGACCATGTGATTCTTTGTTTTCGTTCTGCGGCCTCTGTATTATGGGTAGATTTTCGAACAAAAGTTCCAGTTTCAAACCGTATAGTTTTTAAGGAAATACCACTAATATATAAAAATGAAATCAGTATTATCGGCATAATCAGTTATCATATATGCAACAGCTAATATTAACTATAAAATACTTGACGTAAATAAGGTTTTTGTGAGGCATATGTGGGAGTTAAGGCTGATAAAGCATAACAGAAAAAGCATACAATTATTATTTCAAAAAAAGTTCCGTACTCATATTGCACATTCCACATGTCGTACAATGGTAATTTTATTACTAAACAGCTCTTCGAGGGAGGTTTAGTTTCATAAATATATATTTTTCAGTAAGAAATACCTTGGATAACATTCTAATTAGTGTTGACAGTAGTAATTCATCATCTAGCCGCTGACCGTTACGGAGATCTTATCGCATTCGACCCACGAAGGAAAGTTTCAAGCACCAAATTATCGTTGGTATTACCGCGATATAATCGAATACGTGATAATTTATCGCTCTGTTCCGATACTACTGTGCTACACTCCATTACCTTCGAATTAATTCGTCTACTTTAATACAATCTGCTGATCTTTCATTCCAAATCAACAACATCGTAAGGTTAACCAACGCTACGTGAGCAGCTGATAAGGAACCGGCTGCCAAACCGGTAAGTTAGAAAGGAACGCTACAGGGTTACTAATTTGAAACGCTTATGAACATGAATTTGAAACGTAATGCTGATTTTCCCTGATGAACGTTCTGATTTTAACTGAATTTTCACTATGTTGGGCCAGCAGATCCAGTTTTCTGACAATCCATTCAATATCTTCCCACACAACGATATTTTTTTTATTTGAAGGCGACTGTGGTTCTACGCATTCTGTTATCAAGTATCCATCCGAACCATCCACTATGACTATGGTGAAAGTCACCACGCAATTAACTGAAGGGAGATATTTCTATCACGAAGAAAACACAAAATATAAAATTAAATGCATGTAACATAGATGGGAATAATCACATCTTTCCCCCTTTATAACTGGCAAAATGAGTACTTTGCATACCGTCGTCTTCATGTTGTAGCTATACGTAGTACAAACATATTGACCAAATCAGTATCATATCAGAAACGTTGTTTGAAATATGTACTATGTATAAGGAATTAAAATATACCGTGGTATCGCATTCAATGAGTTAAATTCGAATACAGACAGTCGAGTTCTTCAATATACAGTACTTTACGTATTTTTAGAAATGGATAGTGGAGGAATGATGTAAAATATCCGGACGTAATGAAGTGCTTTGTATGCTAGATGGTGCTAAAGAGCTCTATATTCTGTCATAGGAGCGGTCATTTCCAACATTTCCCTATCGCTGCGCCCTTACGATTCCTAATCTACAGTGGGTTGTTGAATATGATCGTGGTCATTTTCAATCATCTCACAATATTAGTTTGATGTAATCTGCCTGAAGGAACTGAAGCTGATTAATATATCGCAAACACAAAAGTTGTTATTTAAAGTTAAATAAAATATGGAATACGATATTTCCTACATATCTTAGCGCTTCTCGTATTAAATGTGACAGAGCAGCATTCTTCAACCACTACCGCATTTTTTTTAAGATATTTACTTCATTAGAAGAAATTCAGTGAAGTTGTAATAACAGCAACGAAATAAATTGCATTACACCATGATAAAATATTCATTATTCACTCAATTGAGATCATATAAATACTGTAAGTAGAACATATATGAAACCGTCTCACTTCAAAACACTCATGGATTAAAAGTGTTTTGTTTTTCATACGTTTATCCTCTGTTTCGTTATTTAACCATTGATAAGCCATCGATATGTCTCCAACTATATTTTATACTTTATGGATGCATTCAACTGCAAGTCAAAAGAATTAACATATCAATAAACACCACACAATTCAATATCTAATCTATTACATGCCCTTACTGGAATTTACGAATCAAATTAAAGATACCAAGAGGGAGATAGTGAGAGGAGCTGATATACGCTACAGTTCAGTTCACCGAGCCATCAAATTCAAAATCTATTCCGGTGAAGAACGTGTCATTAAATACATCAGATAAAGGTACTTTATCGATATTGCATTTTTCTTATTACTGTCAGGTCGCTGGAAATTGCATTCCAAGTTCAATTTAATACTGGACATTTAGCATGTGAGTTAGTAAAATGAAATGAGATTGTCATTTACTGATCGATTTCTAGCTGTTACTTTTGACATGTCAAGATGATTATATTTTTATTTGATGGATGAGCAATATACGACAATGCTGATGTGGTTTTAAATTCTTGGGAGGAATTAATTCTTTGTTATTATTGTGTCTGTGTATCATAGGTAAATGCTATTGTCCGAACAGTGTTTGAGTCGGCTTTTAGTGTCATTCAAAGAATAGCAGCAAGGTGTGTAAAACGTTATGGGTAGAGCACAGTGGGCGAAAGTGTATTGCGATGACGCGTCCTCTTCAGATCAGATTAAAACAAGACAATTCATCTATGAATTGCTTGCTTTAGGTAAACTTTGTTCCAGAGCAAACTTCTCTTTATCGAAGAAAAAGATGCGAAAACTGCAATTAAAGTTCCGGGAATCATAGTATCGCGTAATAACAACCTGAGCGCACCAGGCAAGAATGATTAGCATTCATTATAATACGGACGGATGATTTGAGGGGGAAATATTTTGACATTGAACTGATGATATGCATGAGTTCATTAAAATATTCGGAGGTACGACTCGCTCTTTTGCATTGCCCTATTTTTTTCCAATTTTCTGCCTTGTACATGCAATCGGATTACCCTTTCATTACCAACTGAATACACTTCATACATCGCCTCAAGCATCACATACATCCAGCTTACTTTGCCATTTTAATCGATGTATTGACTCTCAGTTCAGGCAAAAAAAAGCATAGGTTTATTATGCTCGGCCCTTAATAGCAAGTCGTGGGAATAATTGGCGTGGTGTATTTCAAGTTCGCTTAGTTGGGTGGCGAATATATTTACTCTATTGTATATTCAATATGGAAGTTTGATTAGCTGTGCATACGTAAGATACATTCATTTACGTTATCTCTATATTTATTTCATGCAAATATTCTACAGAATAAGGAGAAGCTAGTAGCAGTACTGTACTGTTTAAGAATAAACTTCACTATGCTGTTCATTATTATTGGTAGAGTATTATAGGAATAAAGCGTAACACTGGACGACGAAAGAATTGCGATTTTACTCTTACAACATTCCCGCGTCTTAGCAGAAGAAGATTTACCAAGCACGGATTTTACTCGGATTTACTTCAAAGTATAATGGTTTCTAGCATAATATTCACGAACTTTTCGAACGGTTACGTCGCAGAATACGTCGAGCTAGATGCAGATGGCAACCTACCGTCTAGTTATTGCCAAAGTTGGCTGCTGTTTCCCGCAGAAAATCTCTGGTCCCCTGCAGTGCGCGGATTTCTCTATATATTGGCGATGGCGTATATTTTTATCGGTATTGCCATCGGTAGTGATGTCTTCATGAGCAGCATTGAGGTGATTTATGGATACTTTATACATTTAGAAGGGAAACTTTATTATTAAGACAGCAGTAGCTGTGATGAGAATATGGTTTATTAAAAGTCATACAACAGTAATATATAAAGATATTGGAAATCCCTGTTGCAAGGTCAGTGCCCAATCAGTCAGACCGAGGCCGCAATTATGTCAACTAGGTAGCCGTATAGGGCGCAGAGCTAGGAGGGAAATTACTGATCTCTATGGGTCACAGTTTGATGCAAATTATTGCTTAAAAAATAACATATTACTATGATTTATTGGTGTAGATGTAATTTATTTCTGCGAGTTGGGGGATACAAGTTGTCTACACTAGGACACAAAATAATATCTCTATTTCGTTTACACAAGGTAATCACAAGTCGCAAGAGGCGAGTTGTGATATGGGACCAAGAACGAGGGGAAAATGTGAGTAAAGAAATCCTGCTCTGGAACGAAACAGTAGCAAATCTTACTCTACTCGCCCTCGGGAGCAGTGCACCAGAAATTCTACTCGCAACAGTGGAAACAATTAATCAAATCACAAGTGGTAGCTTATCGAACAAAGAAGGCCTTGGATTTTACACAATAGTGGGGAGTGCTGCATTCAATTTGTTAGTTATTACGGGAATATGCATTACAAGTGTGCCTTCGCCAGGAGTAAAGAAAATAAGAGAACTTGGTATGAATGCGCTTTGATCTCTGGATAAAGGAGTTTTGTAAAAACTCTCTTGACTATCAATGTATTATCTATTTTCGTTATTTAAGATAATAAACTTATCTTTCACCATCTCAGGTGTTTTTGTTCTGACTGCAATTTGGTCTCTGTTGGCGTATGTTTGGCTACTTGCAGTATTGTTGTGGATAACACCGGGAGAAATCGAGGCTTGGGAAGCCTGGGTTACGTTACTATTGTTTCCGTTACTTGTCCTTAGCGCGTATGCACAAGACAGCAACTGGTGGATTAAACGTGTAAGTCCCGAGCCAACAGAGAGCTGTCAATCACAGCAGGTTACAGAAAATGGCAAGGCTGAACCATCTGTCCAGGTATAATTATTGAAACTTAAAAATAACCAAATTCAACTGACATTCATACAACTCATTTTGATTTTTGATACAGTTTAAAAATGGGGGACACTCAGCTGTTCTTAACGGCATTAAATATCCAGAATACAGCAGAAAAGTGACCTGGAATAGGTTTGTACCCGCTGATTCGCTGATATGCTATATTTGATTAATTGTTTTCTGTTCTAATATTTTGCAGTTTTTGTGTGTGTATGTGTGTGTGTGTGCCTTTATCACTAGATCAATCTACGTTGGGAGTAGATTGAATTTTAATGCATGCGACTAGAAATGCGTAGGAATAAAAATACATTTATGCACGTAAATGTTTTTTTAGACAATGCAATTATGCTATGCAAGTGGTTTGTATATTTGTTTTTCTAATATTGTTACACTGTAGTAACGGGGACAAAGCGAACGGAGATGCATCGTCTGAAATATTCCACATCAACACCCCGGATGATATTGCACAAATTAACGCGTGAGACTAACTTACTATCCAATATGGTTTTCTGCGTTTGATTGAATTTAGTGTACCTTATATCTACCAATAACCCTTTTACATTATAACAACTAACCACAAACTTTAATAATTTAATTTATTGTTCATACATATCCTTACTAAAACTGATTTATCTAATCCACACGTTCAGAGCTGTTGATCTTGCAACAAAGTTGAAAGGTTCTCCTCTCCCGACAAGGAATATTATACCTCTTTCACCAAAACCGTACAGACCGTTTGCAAGGGCAAGGTTAGTTGTAATTACGGTTATGCAATGCTACTAACTAGTAGCTATACAGGAATTACAATAGATACATCACTACTGCAGGTATGATTTTATCAGAATATGAATTGCAAAACATATTCTGTCATATGTTTTCAGTCCAGGGTTTCTGTAAGTCGTGGTGTGATATTTTCGTGTACAGTATACCATGGAAGATATAAAATGTTATATCTTTGCTCAATGCTTTTCTAAATTTTAATGTGTCTCGAGGTGTTCTGTATCATGAAAATATATTATAGGTGCAGTTTTATTCACCCGTACCACCTTCCTAGTCTTCGCAGCACTCGCCTGCCAAGATTTATCCATTACCAGATATATACCGGTTTACTCAATTCTAGTAATATACATTTCTGAGACTCTATGATGTGTCTATCCATATATTTTTAATTATATATCCCTGCGCCGAATGATTCCAGACAGATTGAAACGATAACACTCTGTTATGACGTCGCGCAAAATTAGAAACAGATTAGGACGTCTTACGAAAGATATCCAGTTAAAATATTCAATAATAATTCATTCTCATATCATTGAATATAATGTAATGATACAATTTAAAAAATACTTTCATCTTCAACGTAAGGGATGTTAAGTGTTAAGGCTATTTTCGACTTATCTCAGGTTTCGACACGCAGCGATCAGTTCTCTTGGAGGAGGTAAGCGAATAACTTCACGGGTTACAAATGTTAATGGAGAAAACTCCGCACCAAAACTACTGAACGTTGTTGCAAAAGTTGCAGCACATCACAAACTTTACAGCAATCAAGCTGCACTGAACTGTGAGTTTACCAAGTCAGCGACAACATCACGTATTGTGTGAATAGGAAATAGATCATTTAGAGATGTCTTTACTATATCATCACAGGCTCTGCAAGTGCGACCATTTCTTTTGGTTCACCCAGTTACTCAGTTATGGAAAATGCTGGTTGTCTCCAGCTAGACGTTTTACTGCATAGGCGAAGCAGGTAACAATCCTATTCTTTACTTCCTTCAAATTTATCGGGTCTCACACCGACTACGAATGTTGTCAATTCACAGGCCGAAGGGAAATGCTGTTATAGCTACGAAAACTGACGATGGCAAATATGATGAAAAAGAAGTAGTCGGACATGTAACCATTGACTACGAAACTAGAGAAGGAACCGCGAAAATAAACGAAAAGTTTAAATACACGACTGGGACCCTGGTATAAAAACTTAATTGAATTGTACAATTCTAGTTTTTATTTAGTGTTTATCTGTATTCCTGAAGAACAAAGCTCATGTCATCAAAACATCTTACTTTGTTATATTTATGCTTTTCTTATATTACAAATAATCATGTTTTGGAATCAATCTACTTCTTCCGCCAAGCTTTACGTCAAGATCCAGTTACATGACAGGCGGTCAGAGACGCACTGATTGCGTGGGAGCACTTTTAATATACATTTAAACTTTGTATGTAAGAAGATTATCCTTGTCCCTCCTTCGCTTGGGAATTATTGCCCATCATCCATTGTATAGCAGTATCCATTATTACATTTCGTGCTGAACTCAAAAGAGAATTTTCGACGGATCAATTTTAAAACATTGCTTACGTCAATAGTGTGTGTTCATCGCAAACTCGACGTCCTCCGAAACGTAGTCTAATGTGTCGCGAGCACTCGCGATTCTTTTGTGATTTACAATGAGTTAAAAATAGCCCCTAACCCTATGTATCACTTTTCCTCTTACAACATCTCCCAATTGTATTAAACAATGCGGAGGTTTGTTGCAGAGAACAAAACAATCGGAGGGAAATTCGATTACGTTTTGAGGAATATGTTGCGTATTAAATATTTGCTGCAATTCTTTTTGTAGGAATTCGATGAACATACTTTCGTGAAATCGATTACCATACCCATCATTAACGACGACCAATACGCTCCGGACACTGATTTTTATATTATCCTGAAGAATCCGACTGGAGACATGGCGCTAGGAGATCCTTCAGTCACCAGAGTTACTATTGTTGATGACGACAGTAAGTTTGAGAATAACTTGGTGTATAATAACTTGATATACCAGCGAGAGTAGTCCCATTCCAAATGGCCCACCTTGCACCACTCTGATCCGGCCTGAAAATAATACAAAGTACTGGATGCATATTTGATATTTTTTTGATAACTCTTCATCCTAAAAATGCCGTAATAAAATCGCCTTTGTAAACAACACATAGGCTATACAGAATATGAATTGCACCGAAGAACAATTGAATGTATTGATCGCTGAGGTTACCATACGTACCGGACAAAACTCATTTCGATTTGGAATCAATACCCCAAATACCATTGAAAAGATTACGAGCGCCTATTTATGATCAGCGTAACACTTGATCGATTTTTCGTATGACAAAATATCACAAATTCAGTTATCACTATCAAATCCATAAGACATGATGTCGTTGATGAAATTCAATACATGTGTTAGTGACAGGTCGACAATCGACAATCGATCGTGTTTTGTCTGTCGTGTCATCACCTCAAGTGGAATAATTTATGTCCTATCCATTCTGCTGAAGTAGGATAAAAATCATACAGCTTATATGTAACCATATTATTTGAAATATACCTATATTTCAATATAAATCAAGCAAACGGGCCCCATTTTAGAACCTAAACTTTTGCCCCTTCAAACTCTATTTAATAACGAGATTTACATCTATTAGAGCCTGGCGACCTCCTCTTTGAGTCGACACAAGTTTTCGCCGATATGAAAACAGGAGAAGTTTTAATAACGATTTTGAGACAAAATGGAAGCGACGGGATAGTGACTGTGAACTGCAGCACTCTGTAAGATCTGTTTTTTTAACCAAGAACATTTCGAAAGGATTTATGAAAACTGTTTCTATTCTATCAGGGACGGCACTGCTAAGAGTGGTTTCGATTTTGAAGAATCAAATGTCGACTACATCAAATACAATGAATTGTTGACGTTCAAACATAACGAAACATCGAAAGTGATTTCACTTCAAGTCAACAAGAGCATTAGGGTCGGTTACCTTTCAGTTCTTACATTTTGATTTCAAACATTACACCAACTATGCACCGTAAAGAAATCATATGTAAATACTTTTTATCGGTAATAGGCGCCTTTCCGTCACACGTCATCAATACGCAGTGACATGCGAGATACAGCTTAAATAAGATTGCTAACGATTATCCAAGATTAAATAGCATAATTCCTCAATAACTAGCAACAACATACATAACAATCTATAATCATACATGTAGGAGATCCCTGAATCTGGGGCACATGATTTCTCCAACAGAAATACATCATCTAATATAGTAGTAGTTAATACAATGTTAGTTATGAAAATGGCAATTGATGGTAGCTGGACAATAGACTTAACAAATACATCCCTGCGCTACTACATAAGTGTTTATTAATGTCTTAGGAAATAAAGAACTTCGTTGTCTTCATGTGCAATGCCAGTCAAGGATCCGCTCTTGGAGAGAGGAGTGCTACGGTTGTGAATATGAATCTTCATCAAGATTGTAAGTATAAACAAATTACGCATGCTTCAGAGTTAACCAAGAATTTCTTTCACATTTTCCCACCTGTAATAGGAAAATATATTCATATAGATTCTTGTATTTGTTTCTGAGGTATCTTTCCGGAAAGTCGCATCTTGGAAGAGGAAGAAAACACTTGGGGAGGACAATTTCGAAGGTGAGTGCTCAACAAATTTGAATCTTTATCTTGTATATCGCTTTTTAAAAATATTTATTTTAATTTGCCATACATCTTCATAAACAGTGCCATGACTGTAGGTGGGGAAATTGACGAAAACGGCGTCCTACAGTCACCCTCAAACCTCGATTACTTTTTGCACTTTCTTTCTTTCCCGTGGAAACTGTTTTTTGCTATAGTACCAACGAAAACCACACTGGGAGGACTTCCTGCGTTCGTCATATCTCTTTTATTTATCGGCGGTCTCACAGCGGTTGTGGAACAGGTAATGTTAATCATCTTGCTGGACTATCTGATGCATGTGTGTTTTGGGATAAACTGGGATAGGAATCTTTTCTCTTTTCAGTTAGGACATTTAATTGGATGCGTTGTTGGCTTGAATGTAGCGGTGACTGGAATAACGATTATCGCGCTTGGCACCAGCCTTCCAGACACATTAGCTTCCAGATCAGCCGCACTCCACGATGAGCACGCTGATGCATCCATCGGAAATATAACTGGAAGTAACTGGTAAGATCTTATTAATAACTGGTAAGAAAGAAATGGGACCTGAACTGTGTTTCTTGGTTGAAATTTCGTTCGATATTAACTATATGAGTATGTATCTACTACATCCACGATAGTTAGTCGTACTAGTACTTTGGATTTCCTTTCTGGGGAGGCTTATAAGCAAGATACGAAGCGTATAAAACATTTTTCATATAACTATATATAGGTAGGTATCCAACTTTCACTTTCTGCTGGGATAAGTGTAATAAATAGAAAGTGCCTCGCAAAAGACTGTAGTTGGCCGGTATACTACACGAGAAAGCATTTACTAATGCTTGCTGTTTGGAAGACACTATGTCGACAGCAATACGTTGTATTACTGCCTTATATATATGTTTAAAATTCTATTGAAACTTTTAACAGCGTTAATGTCTTCCTTGGTCTTGGATTACCGTGGGTGATAAGGTCATCGTGGCACTCAGCTAACAACACACGATTTGAAGTTACAACATCCAGTTTGGACTTCGCTGTGATACTTTTAGACACATTTGGTTTCGGATGTATTGTACTTTTGCTTGTAAGGTAAGATTAAATAAAACGACAAACCTACCGGATATTCCAAAAAAAAACTCTTCATAATAGATTACATTTCCTCTTTTATCAAAAATAAACATATTCCAGGCGATATTTTGTCGGAGGTGAACTAGGAGGAAGTCCGCTTGTCAAATGGATATCTGGCGGCATCCTCTTTCTACTCTGGTTTATATACATTACACTGATCTCCTTGAAGGCATACAACCACTTTTAGCAGTAGATCGTATTCGATCAAGGACAATCATATGCAGTGTTCTTTAAAGAACACAATTTAAGATGTAACTGTGGCTCACATCACCTCGACTTGTGCCTCGTTAACAGAAGCTGACTGAAGGCTATTGTATTGACTTCACTTATCTATTGCTTGGAAGTAGAAGGGACGCAAGGAAAGATTTACAAGTAAAATTTACTGGCACTAACAGATAGAGTAAAAAAATGATTTGATGAAGCTGCAACTGTAGTAATTAATACATTGAATGCCGCTTATTATGATCGCGGATAATGTCAATCGGCTATTGTTATTAATATCAATCGGCCCCAAAACATGGCATCCATTCAATGTTATCCGCCAGTTATTGTTAATAAAGAGAAACTGCATCAAAGCGACCACAATAAATGGCGTACACTGTATAGCAGTAACTATATGTATGGGTAAATGGAGTCATCCATGGTACAAATACCACATCACTGTTTGTTTGTGTTTGCCTTTCAATAGAGTGCTAACAAGATAAGATATATATATCGGGGTTCTCAACCTTCTTAGTTTGTGACTTCCCGGAAGGCTGTGAAGTCACACAATTTACTCCAGCATCATCATCTCGAAATCACAGCAATATATGATATATGTTTTCCTACAATTACTTTTTCATTTTATATGATAAAAATTGTAATTCAGTGAATAAACTGTCCCGTTTTCATCATGTTCATACATCCACGGTTGGGAACCCCTTCCACAGAAGAAAGAATTGAAGCACTTAGAGCGCAGAATAAGCACTCACGGGATTTGCAGTTTACATAATAAGAGAATTTAAGTAGAAACATTTAGAAAGGAATAGAACAGCGGATTTCGAATATATTTTAACAAGCCTCGTAGACATCAGGTGTATAAAAAGCAATCAAGTCCAGAACAAAGGTGGGCTTAATAATTGTTTCTATGCTAATATTTAGAAAAATAAATGGCCCTTGGCCTATTCTATCACTGTATATAAGGGAAATTTTTAAAATGTTCTTCGTACACAAATAGACATGCCAGAATTACGTGACGTGAATCTACGATGATGCTTGGGTTTTTCTCCAATGTAATTCACTTCGATGTTGTTTAATTTACACCGACTGCGGAGTTCCTTTCAAACAAAGGAAGTACCGAGTTAATAAAGGTCCTAAGAAGAATAGCATTTCCATACTATATAGAACTTGGAGCTCTATCCGAAATCTACTACAACATCGTATACCTTGAAGACGTATAGCCTTCTATTGTCCTTGCTCCAATATGCTCCATCATATGGTACACTTCCATTTTGGGAAAAACATGTACGGACAAATTCCCACTAGATATGTCTTCAATAACACTAACCAAAGTGTCGCCTCTTCTAAATTTCCCCATTATCGTATCTTGGGTATATCGGATGTCTCTTGGATCTAGTATCATTCTAAGAATCAGCCAGAAACCCCTAGGATTTTATATCTATGAATATGTCTTGGTTATAGCCTATAACTTATAGGTAACAGTACACAATATTGAGGCAACTGAGTATCATCATCGGGTAATTCCCAACAAATCGTACAGTAACCAAAACAAAAGCCGAATGTTGCTGTTTTCTCAGACTTAACAATAGGCACAATATGACCTTGGTAGGCGCTAGGAGGCGTAGCAGGCAACTACCGTATACTCATACTTACTATACGATTATACAAGATTAAATATCCTAATTTCACATCAACTAACAGCAATCAGCTGAACAAGCAAACAAACGAAAGCCTACGAACTTTGATCCCACTACAACCACACTAGATATAAATTCCATCCAATAAAGTATTTAAAAAAAGTTGTACGTAAAAACGAAATGACGTTAACTGAGGCGATGTTAAACGAGGTTGAACTGAATAGATTTTGTACACACCTCGGTCACAAAGATGAATCACTGTACAGTATGTGAATATTATTGGTAAACTTTATTTCATTTACTTTGAGATCTCATAGAACTGTATCTACAAAAAGTGCTGTATCATACAGGTTGTTGGTAGCAACTGTTCAGAATTGATTAATAAAGTGAAAATAGTAGCGTAAAACTTTACTTTATTAATTTCGAGATCACGTAAAACAGTATTTACAGGAAAGGTTGTATCGTAAATGTTGTTGGCAACGTCTGTTTAGGATTAAGTAATAAAGTGGAGCATAAGGAAACCAAACAAACATCCCAATGTAAGTATGACAACTCGCGCTACTCGACGAGGAAGTAAATAAACCCATGTTTGTACAACTAATAGGATATTACTAGGACTAGATGATTTATACATAATAAATATTTGCTGATATAAAACGAAAACAGGCCACTGTAACTTCATTTCAAGTATACTATTAGTAACCTGAAGTTTCTCTTGAAAGACCTATCTATCTTAGACATAGTAGGAGTTAGCATATTAGTGTTTAATTAGCGGCTGAAAATCATGGATTACGAGAGATTAAGAGGTTTCCATCGGCAAGATCACATGGACGTCTTAAACAGATATAAAGAGTACAAAGTATTTTGGGATCGACACAGGATTCCTGGAGAGTATCGCACCAAGGAACTTTTATGGGAAGACCCTTGGGTAACAAAGTAATTTGTTTTTGTTAGTTAGTTTTGAATTTAGGACCACTTGACTGCACATACATTTCCCTAGTTTAATGGGAACTTGCAATTTATACAAATACACGAAGCGAATACCAAAAATTTAACCAGAGTCTAAATCATGTGTGGGATAGATGGAATCATACTCCGTAATACTGTCATTGCTGTACCATAGCAATAATATCACTTTAATAAATTTAAGATCAAAGCCAACAGAGAATATCAGAAAAACGAGGCAAGGAAACGGAAAGAAAGGATGACCCCAAAGAAAACAGACAAAGTAGAAAGAAGTCGAAATAACTCCTCAAATGCTCAAGAAAAAACGTTTACTACCGAAATAGAGAAAAAAGAAAAAACTCCCAAGCAAAAGAATGATCAGAAAAACGTCAAAAGGGAAGAGGTTGTTAAAAAAGTCAAAAAGAAAGAAGTCGTTCATATTCTTCCGCAGGCGACCACACAAGATTCGGATATTTCAAAGGATCTTCGTACAATAAGTAGTTCTTCATCCAAGACATCAAGAAGTTCAAGCACCAGTAGTTCTGATTCATCCACAAGTAGTGGGTAATATTACACCTAGACCTGGTCATTATTCTTTGTGCCCATTCACATGATTATTATTTACAAATGAGCTCAGACATTTGTGCTTGACTGAGACATCGAGACAAGTAAATTATTGATGGGTTCCATGTATAGTTATTGTAGTTATTGTCATTTAATTACCTTTACATTAATAATGCATGGTATCATTTAACGCGTTCACGCCCAACTCCATTAATATTCAGTAGAATGATTCACAGATTGAGGTACAAGGTCACGTAGGCAAGAAGTTTTCAATTTGTGGTTCGCAAATTATGTTTTTTTTATGGAGTGAATCTTTAAAATACTAATTACGGATTTCAATCGCACTTTTTTGTTCGCACCTTATTTAAAAAAATCAAGGTGTCGACGTGGTTGATTTAAATTTGAATTATAAAAGTTTTTTACTGACGTTTCAAATCAACATATGTGTTACCACTTATACACGACTGAATACGGTAATTCTTGAACGTAATTCAAAAGAAATCGTGCTTGGCCAATGGGAAGAAAAATCAACGGCAAAATGATGCAAGAATCGCAGGGCTTATAGATATATCACTATTTGTTTTGAAAATACGTTTTATTTGGAGTATTGTAAAGACTTTTTTAGTATACTAATTTATAAATAAAATCAAGGAATGGATTTTAAAACAAACGTTCACAGGTAGATCAGAATTGGAATTCAAAGTAAGGAAAGGAAAGTTCAGAAGTTACTGTCACAGAACACAGAACCAGATGTCAGAGAAGTTGGCTACATAAACTAAGAAAATACTGGCAAGTAAATCGAAAGTCTACTGAATATTCTATTGTTATCAGAGACTTCAAAATGCGGGCTGAATATATCTCAATAGCTCGCATATTATTTTTCGCTACTTTATTACTCAACGTTCGAAGTAAATTGAATGTACCGGAAGCATCGTCATCCTGGATTAAACCTGATGGAGTGGATAGGGCCGAGGATGGATTTCGACTGCTATTATCCACTTACAGAACGATTACAGTTGACAAAATATATAACTGCGCTGTACTGTGTTTGAAAGACTATCGGTAATTTTTGTCATTACATTTTGAAAACTGCCTTGACTAAGTACCAATCGATTTTTTCAAGGTGCAAATCTTACAATTTTCTCCGGGACATAAAATTGTGTGAAATAAACTCTGACCAACGCGACCCGAATAATCCGACCAGTCGACAATGGATTCAGTACGACAATCGTTGGTATCAAACATTGAATGGCCTCGTTCCATGGCAAAATTGTGAATACCACAGCGAACAGTCGTATCAGCTAAAAAACAGTTTACGTAACATTTTCAACGCTTCATGTGCATCACCATCTCCGTGTCCCCAAGGTTTTCTATGTACACCATCGGCAAGAAGTAACAATGGATTTGAATGCATTCGTGATACTATTAAATTCAAAGGTAAAATGATCGCACTGTACTTTATCATTCGAATTATTGTTCTCTTGACATTTGAGTCTATTTATGGATTTAATAACTTGATTTGACTTGACTTAACTCGAGTCACAACGACTTCGGTATATTGCTACAATCTATTTTCTGCAGATGTTACGTCTTCTTGGACTAATTGGGAAGTTTGGGAAAGATGTTCTCGATCATGTGGAACGGGAATNACGTTTCAAATCAACATATGTGTTACCACTTATACACGACTGAATACGGTAATTTCTGAACGTAATTCAAATGTATATTGTGCTTGGGCAATGGGAAGAAAAATCAACGGGAAAATGATGCAAGAATCGTAGGGCGTATAGATATATCAATATCTGTTTTGAAAATACGTTTTATTTGGAGTATTGTATAAAATTTTTTTAGTATACTAATTTATAAATAAAATCAAGGAATGGATTTTAAAACAAACGTTTCACAGGTAGATCAGAATAAGGAATTAAAGTAATATAAAAACCTTCCACATAAGTAGTGGTAGATAGTGTACACTAAGTCTTATGTATTGAATATTTAATATTAAAAAAGATAATGTGATATTAGAGTATTGACAACAGGAAAGGAAAGTTCAGTCAAAGTTACTGTCACAGAACACAGAACCAGATGTCAGAGAAGTTAGCTACATAAACTAAAAATTACTGGCAAGTAAATAAAAAGTCTACTAAATTTCCATTCTAATATTATCAGAGACTTCAAAATGCGGGCTAAATATATCTCAATAACTCGGATATTATTTTTCGCTACTTTATTACTCAACGTTCGGAGTAAACTGAATGTATCGGAAGCATCGTCATCCTGGATTAAACCTGTTGGAGTGGATAGGGCCGAGGATGGATTTCGACTGCTATTATCCACTTACAGAACGATTACCGTTGACAAAATATATAACTGCGCTGTACTGTGTTTGAAAGACTATCGGTAATTTTTAGTGGTAAATAAATACATCGACTATCCGGCATACTCGGTTTCAGAACCATGTCAGATAATCAAAAGTTTCTATGTAGAAAACCTCTATCACACCTCTGACACCTTATTACTCCTCCCCAAACTAAAATACCAGAAAAAAAATTGTAAATGAAATGAAATAAATACTAAATGTAAATGTACCTAGCGTCAAAAGTAATAAATCAAATTCTCGACAAGAATTCATATTCAATTCTTAGATTTGAATCCAACTTTACAAATATATTGTTGTCTGTCATTACATTTTAAAAACTGCCTTGACTAAGTAACAATCAATTTTTTTCAAGGTGCAAATCTTACAATTTTCTCCGGGACATGAAATTGTGTGAAATAAACTCTGACCAACGCGATCCGAATAATCCGACCAGTCGACAATGGATTCAGTACGACAACCGTTGGTATCAAACATTGAATGGCCTCGTTCCATGGCAAAATTGTGAATACCACAGCGAACAGTCGTATCAGCTAAAAAACAGTTTACGTAACATTTTCAACGCTTCATGTGCATCACCATCTCCGTGTCCCCAAGGTTTTTTATGTACACCATCGGCAAGAAGTAACAATGGATTTGAATGCATTCGTGATACTATTAACTTCAAAGGTAAAATGTTTGCACTGTACATTATGATTCGAATTATTGTTTTTATGACTTGAGACATTTGAGTCTATTTATGGATTTAATGACTTGATTTGACTTGACTTAACTCGAGTCACGACGACTTCGGTATATTGCTACAATCTCATTGCAGATGTTACGTCTTCTTGGACTAATTGGGAAGTTTGGACAAGATGTTCTCGATCATGTGGAACGGGAATTCAAACAAGAACGAGAAGTTGTCATTCGGGATCTATCTTGTGGAAGTGTCACGGAAACAACAAAGAGTCTAAAATCTGCTCAACCGACAAATGCCCGAGTATAATCATTATCACAGAACTGTCTTGAAGATATATTAATATATTTTTTATTTTATTATAGATATATTTTGAACATAATCACAATTGTTTATTGGTTATTACATTTATAATATTTACACAGTTATTTTCATCTTAATTTTGCAATACGCTTTTTTAATTTAGTATGGAGTTATTGGGGATCTTGGAGCAAATGTTCAACTTCTTCTAGTTGTGGCACAGGTACACGTACACGGGAGCGAAGTTGTATTTACAGAGATAAAATAACACAGAACTATTATTGCCTTAATTCGGCTGAAGATACTTTATCTTGTTACGTGCCTACTTGTAAAGGTAAACCATACAATTTACTCTCCCAGCAGGCAGCCATTTTTTCTCTACATTTTGTGATGTGACTTTTTTTAGCTAAAATTCGACTTTCAAATGGAATTTCTGGAGTCGTTCAAATATATGACGATTCGACTCCGGTAGAAAGGGAATGGAAAGATGTCTGTCAGGTTTGAGCAGCTTAGACTTCCACTATTTCTATTCATACAGTACGATGTATACGATTCATCAACTTGATTCAATGTACAATAGGTTACAGCGGATCTGCAATATATTGCTGACGACACTGTAGCTCAGACAGTTTGTGAGCAGCTCTACTTCGGAGAACCATTAAATATTCAGCCAATTGATTCCAAAGGAAACTATACGGTATGTGACATCGACAAGCTAGACAATTATAGTACGCGGAGTCTTGCTATATAGTTTTTTATTTACTGCAATATTGCCTGGTGGACTTCAAGTAACCAACCACCCTAGAAGTAAAGATTGCTATAATACACGAGAAATACACATTACATTTCTGACAACACAGGCATTGTAGCTTTAAGGTTGTCTAATCTTAATGCTTTTTCTTCGCCAGACCAATTTAATGGCTTATCACTGTGACTCTGTGAATGATAAATTTCTAATGAATTGCTCTCACATACCATGGAGAGAACATATCGAATGTTCTCACAGGTTAATGGTGGCTTGTACAGGTAATATTATATATTAGTCTGTCTGTCATTTTGTCAATACAGATGACCGGTACAATGTCTACGTAACCACTCAACCCTCAATACTTTTTTAGAGATCGAAAATTGGTCGCTTTGGTCGTCTTGGAGCATTTGTAACAGGAAAATGCAGGTTCGCAGTCGGAGAATTATTTCATCTTCCAACTGGATTAACAAGATGAACTCTAACGAATCCAATATTCGAGAGTTAGTTGAAAAACGCAACTGTTCTGAAAGAGCGCATGGTATTTGCTTTTACAAATGAAAATTTGCATTGGAAATTCGATTGCTGTACATCGAAATATCGAAATGTCGTACATCCTAGTAAGAAATTTTCTTTAATTCTAGTTTTGAATTTTTAGGTGTTGTCAAAGTAGATTGGTATGATGGTAACAATGGTTTCCAATACAAGCCTCTTGGATATCGATTTTCATCTTATTACTCAGCACGGATGGCCTGTGTGGCAATAGGTGCAGATATCATTACGAAATCTATAAGCTCTTTGCCCAAGTAAATGAAATTCTTTCTGTCACCTTTTACCCACATCACGTGGCACTTAACTGCAGCTGTATACCCATAATGCATTTTTTAGCCTGCAAAACGTGCTACGGATTCATAAATTTACTGCAGTATGGAGTGGTTATCGGAAAATTAATACTAGTGATGAGATCGACCTTCATCCTTTGAACATCTGTTCAAAAGACTCTCTTTCGGGAGTTAGTGAAACGACATGCATTGATAGTCTAGAAGAGTCGAATCTGATTTGCGAAATGTCAATAGGTATTCGAAATATTATATGTATTCAAATTAATATTTAAATTTCCATTACCGATATTCTTTCCAATATACAAATATAAATTGTTAATTTACATGGAATCATGTACAATTTTTAGATCCTTATGCATATAAGGTGGATGAAGTGTCTGGAAAACAACTTCAATTCGACTACAATAGTTTTTCTTACAAGTCGTCTGCTCGATATCTTGATATGCATTATATCACTGAGCCAGAAAATGAGCAAAATACAGGTTGGCTATTGGATTGATTCATATGAAACTATAATTTTAATTATATCTGTCACTTTGATTTAGATATTTCATTTATATGGCACGAACAAAAATATAGTTTGCTGCTGGAGAAAATACGAGGGCCATCATTTGTAACTGATATTGAAAGGTGCAAGGCAATGGGTGGAATTATTGAGACAGTACCAACACCAACTTTCAAGAAAAATTTACCTCCACCAGGTATATACAGTGATGTAAGAGTCACTTTACTATATATCACAGGCTACTACATATACTGACTAGACTTGTGCTAAGTCAAATAATCTATGATCTCAACTCATGTCTGGAATTAAACCACGGTCACAAATATGGATACAAATAGATAATAATAATACACTACCATTACAATGACTAAATAAACAGTTCTCAAAGTATATTCTGGTAGTAATATATGATGTCTTTTAGTTTTTTATGAGAAGCAAAACTACAGAATGGAATTACTTTTTTCATGTTTAGAATCCATCACATTGGAAGATGCTGCAGAGAAATATTTTGGATATTGTGCCAACACTACCAATCAAAAGATATGTGACTATTTGAAAAATCAGAGTGAATTAAGATTTTGTGTTACAAAAGGTATTGAACTAGCTTAATATTCAAGAGTTTGGGCTTGGCCTATGAATTTTATTTTTTTAGAAAAGTGTAGCAGTCGTTTAGGAAAACATTTCAAAAGTAATGGCATAACAGTGTCCAGCATGAGTTATTCTATAACTCATCCTAATAACCTGACTTGCTTTGGAAATATAATAATGGACTGGTCGGGAGTTAAAAATATACTATTGGGCCCTATTTCATCAGCCTGCTTTGGATGGCAGCCTAATAGTGAAGATATCACTCCATGGATTAGTTTTAAGTTTCCTGGAATACACAGTGTAACAGGTAAGGAACAAAAATAATTATAAAATTTGACTGAATGGGAATACTTTAATCATGTACTAAATATATATTTGATAGTAATTAAAATATTTGATATTCCTTTTTCACTACAGCAATTCAAATAGTGAAAACTGGAAATATCAATGAGCAGATATCTTTGACACTTTCCTACAGCTTGGATGAAGAGTTATGGCTAGATGCCTTGTTGTACAACAAGAAGAAAATACTAATGATCGATAAGTCAAGTGCACATTTCAGATTCAGTAACGAAGACACGAACAGTATCCTCCCTCGACCAATTCTAGCCGTTCATATTAAACTACAATCATTAATTCTAATAAGATATTCTTGCATACAATTTGAATTTTTTGGATGCCAAATTGATGCTGCTTCTGACCTCGGTTGTGTGAATGAAGTTGAGATCAAATCACTCAGTAATTACACATCATTCGATGGGCAATTGACGAATTTATATCTGAAGAGGAACTCCATGTTGGAGACGTCAAAATTTGTAGCACATTGGATACCAAATGTTTTGACTCTCTCCACATGTAGACTATCTTTGCCATTAACACTACCATACAGGTTAGTTACTATATCCAGTAAAATCTTGTAATATGAATATATTCTCAATAGTCTTAATGCTATTCTCCGTCTGATAAATATTTTCTTTTGACTACTGCTACTTATTGCTGTCATACCACTGGAAATTATTCTTTAGAGATTATGTGGCCGATTGTCCTTGGGTAGAAATTGATTTTAATAAGAAAGCAAGCATCACAAACATTGAGATAAAAGGATGGACAGTACATGGTTCTATAAGCAAACTATTCCACGAGACTAACATTACTGGGTTAGGCTTGCAGGCTGTAAGTGACTGCTGGACAGAATCATTTCTGCTGATGTATTTTTCTGGGAACTTTTGGCGGTATTACAATGAATACAATGACCTTCAAGGGCAATTGGAAACTTTACAAAATCCGAAAAAGTGAGTCCTCAAAGTAAATGTATAAAAATTTACACACCAGACATAAATAACTACAATTGATTGTTTATGTTAAGGTTTCCAGCTAATTCAGACAGTAAAATGTTCAACGTAATACACTTCAAAACTCCATTATTTGCTGAACGTATCAGAATTGTTCCGATATCATGGCATGTCAGACCTTGCATGACGTTAACTGTGAGTGGTTGCCATTATCAAGTGAGTGTTTAGCTTCACTTTACCCCATGACATTAGTGAACTTGTAACCTAGAAATCATGCTAAAGTCTAAATACTCCTTTTCAGAACATTTATGATAAGTTTTATAGAAGAAATGATGTTGAGCAGGACTGGCCAGTTACTGAATCGCTCCCGGTAAATGGTGTTGGAATTGGTAGTTCAGAATTCGATAGGTATGGTTTGTGCCAATTTGTATAATTTATTTTTCATCACCAGAAGATTTGAAATCTTTTTTTTTTGTATTTCAGGGATAGACAAAAGAGGTTTGGTGAGAAAAACCATCACATACAGAGGTATTATTAATATGTAGTTTTTTAGTACTTCATGTGGTTTTTGGTTCTTTTTATGTGTAGAATTTACTTTAAATGTTCTATAGATGGTCCGAAGGCAATGGAAATGTTGAACTGCTCAGTTACAATTTAACACAAGATGACTTCTCTTCTCCAAGAATGGAGCTTGTACCTTTCATATGCTTGCGCAAAATGTCTGGTTGGAATTTGAATGAAATTGAAGCAAATTGTAATGAACCTGATAACTATGATTTGACGGTTGATAATTTCAAAGGATATAAGATAAAAACATCGGAATATTATGTGGTGAGGAAATTTCGTTTCGTATTTTCACATCTAATAGATATGTGAGATTACAATGTACTCTTATATACTAATATTCTGTTTTTTCACTTAAGGTTCCACAAAACTTCCCTAATACTATCACTGATGACAGGACATCATGGTGCTTAGATAACAGGGGCAATTATTTTCGTATTGAATTCAGAAAGAAGTACAAAATAATTGCGATAGTTCTTCACATGGAAACGAATAACAACTCGGACCAGTTAAAATCTTTTTCGACTTCCTTGAAGATTGAATATGGCTTAACTAATTGTGATTGGATAATTTTGCCTAGAAAGGTAAATCTGCAAAAGACTTGAATATAGTAAACTTAGTGGGTGGAAGTTCAATACTTTTAATCGAAGCCATTTTATAAGTGTTTTTTCATTATGCAATTGTCTCACTAATCATTGGAATACCTACACTTGCACTTTTTTCATTTGTAATTCCAAATATCTCAGTGTTTTACTATGAACTTGATATTGTTTCAGGAATCCCAATTTCAGATTGAAGATCATGAAGCTGAGTCTGTATTAAAATTAGCTTTCGAAAATCCTTTGATTGGAAAGTATCTCAGGGTAACATTTCGAAGATATGCGTCTGTTGCTCAATGTTTTTCGATAGAAATATTTGGCTATCCAGCCATGCATTCTCCAACTAAACGTGTGTTTTCAAGTGACAAAAGAGAATTTATTCTCTTGATATATTAACTTCATGCTCCCTATTATTATTTAGAATGTAATCAACCACTGGGTATGGAAAACGGACTTATAAAAGATGATCAGATCTCGGCCTCGAGCTATCTCGGACCAAACCATAAGCCTTTTCATGCTCGTCTTAACCGAAAGATTATAGACGGCATCAGCGCCCATGGCTGGGCCACTGCAGGTAAGCATATTCATGTTTTATTGAGATACTTATATCCAGGATTGTCAATGTAAAATCATTTATTTGTATGGAAGGCATGAATTGTAGCCAAAATAAGGACATGATAATTGATAAATAGTTGATATACTACATTACAGTAACTCTTCGTATAGTTCTTCCTCTATCTCTAAGTGGATAAGGTGCAAGAATGGCATATTGCAGTAATATCGAACACATCTCCAAACCTAATAAGTTTATTACTCCATAAAGATATTCCTCTACCTCCTGAGTAAAATTATTAAAATGCTAAGATACATACAAATATTATGTTATGTGTTTGCTAATAAATTGAAAATTGACATACACCAGGCCAGGAATGGATCTCGGTTGACTTTCGAGAAAAGCGCAGAACTACAGGAATCACTACTCAAGGATCTGGTGACGGTCACTATGTTAAAACTTACCTATTCTATTATGCAAATCCCCTGGGAGGATATATACCTGTGAAGAATATGGATGGAACCTATGTACTGTTAAAGAATAAAACTATTATAAAATGATTTACTATTTAAGTTGAGATATTATTACTAGTTTTCACTGAATATCTGTCTTTAGATTTTTATTGGAAATTCTGATTCCACTTCTACTGTTACAAATTATCTGCCAACAGCTCTATGGAATCAGTACATAGCTATAGTTCCCTTGTCTTTTCACAACAATATGGTTTTGAGGTTTGAAATTCTCGGTTGCAAGATGAACAGCAACTTTGAATTTGACGGTCTGTTGGCACTAATGAATATGTTATGGGTTTTGATAGTCCTATTTTTTATGTGACAGGATGTTTTTTCCCCCAGATCGAACTGAAATTCAAGATATTCCTTCCATTCAAAATAATCTAATAACTCATGATATGGAGAATGGATACACATATTGGATGACAGAGGCCGGTTCAACAAATTTTCTACACAAAAACTGTGACCTGAACGATGGACATTTGGCATATAAATTCATATTGAATGAAACTGTAACTCAGTGAGCAATTTATACTTTAAAACTACTGTTACTGTTACATTGGATATATTTATTATCGATTCCATTTCAAATTATACAAAATGATTTGGAATTTTGTATCTAGGTTCCTCGGACATCAGTTTCCAAATGCATATCTTGGATTTACAGATAATTCTCAATTATGGCTTTATGAAAACATGGACGGAGTAGGTTTTCTGTACTGAATTAGCAGTTTTATTGTTAGTTCATTGGAATTGAGAACAATTATTATCCATATTATTCGAATTATCCCATATATTTTCAGACTATTTCTTTGCAAAATTCACAATTATGGCACCCAGGGGAGCCTAATTTCGCTGATCAACATTATATAAAGTTTTATAATCGCCCTGCCTTAGCGGATACTGGTGGTTCTAACACTGCTGGAGGACTGTGTGAGCGTGAAACATCAAGACATGGTAATATTTTGATAAATATTTATCACAAGGATAATCCTGTAACAGATGTATCATTTTTCACAGAGTTGTCATACCTTCTAAAGTCTACACAGAATTTGAAACTCAGCAATTTTGACTACACTGCGTCCAGTTATGAACCTACAAACCCTCCTTGGATGGCAAATCCTTTTGACTGCAGTGACTGGTGTATCGGTGAGGGGGATAGAGCTAGGTAACTGAACTGACTGATCAGCAACTTGTTAAGAAATAAAAATACCAAACATTAATCTAATATGTAATGCAGATGGATGCAAATTGATCTTCAAAAACTGCATCTCATTGAATCTATCATTATAACTCCTCCAAATGAGGTTTGTGAACACAGTAACATTGAAATCATTACCAATTCATCTCTCAAAATCAAATATATTCCTGCGGAAATATATATTGGAAGCGAACCAATGAAGCTGAGAGCAGTCAGTGTGAGGACAATACAGGTCATCTATAAACTATCTTTCCTGATAAGTTATAGAGATTTTCATTTTTGAGTTGATATTTATGACAAGCTCTGATAATATTTCTTAAAGCAGATCCGATCTGATGGATCAAACATCATGAAATTACTGTATCCAATTGCCGGTCGATTCATAAAAATTCATTTTCCACAATATTCCAGTGAACCGTCAGTCAATTGCTTTAGCATAGATGTTAAGGGAACACACGTCTTTCATTCAAAAACAGGCGGATGGAAAGATCAGTAAGTAGTGATTACTTTTGAAAAGTGTGAACTTATGTACTGCAAAATCAATTTGAAAATCACTTTTCTCAGATTTGTTGCACTTTATCATGGAGGTATATTGTTGCATGAACTATATATCAATGCTGATGTTAATGATGGAGACAGCTGTGCATACACATGTTTGTTTAATTATCCTGGAACCTGTAGGTAACACAATTTTTTATACACAATGATTACTGTACATACTCATTTATTTAACTTTAAGAAAGTTAGTTATATATAATTATATCGAAAGTTAGTGATTTCTATCATTTCTTTTCAGATATTTTGCATTTGATAAGATGGAGAAAGACTGTGTTTTATATTCAAAGGATGAAAATGATATGGTATTTTATATAAGATATGAATAAGATATGAAATAAATCATTTACAATTCTCTACCCTATTTAATCAGATATCATCAACAGAAGTATCCTCCACACTCCTATGGGTTCACCAAAGTATGGTATTTCAAGGTAAAACTCTATGTGTATTTTTTAAGTAAGATAAAAATATAAATAAGATTTAATACTTGATATTTGTTCAGATGTTTCTCATACATCAGAAGTCATCTCAGCGCCTAACTTGGATGAAGCCCAAATATATCATGTAGCAGGTACAAGATTATCAAATACATTTTGTTACTAGCATATATATATATATACTCAGCGGTGCATGGAAAAATGGATAAGGATTAGGGTTTTCTCCAGTTCTATAATATGTGGTTTGGTTGGTATTTTTTGAATGCTTAGAATGTCATGATTTCGGGAACGCTGCTCTGTCTGTATTAACATATAGCTCAGTAAAATCATCATCGCCATATAAACTGGATTCTTCTTTCACATGAAATTCTTCCTCTTACAGTAAGAACCTAAAGTAGAATTTATGTGCAGTTTGATAATCTGGTTTATATGGGAGGCACATTGAGTTTTTATCTATTAAGATTTGTGGAAATTACCAGAGTTAAGTACTATTCATCAGCGTTCTCAGTACCATTCAATAATAATTTATATGCTCGCATACTTGTTAATTACTAATCACAACATCATTAAAATATTTGTGTTACAGGTTCTGAAATGATTGGGTGCATTTCAAATAGCCTGATATGGAATATGGCATCTGTAACAGGAGAGTATTTCCATCCGCAACAATGTATTTTCCATTGTTTTACAAATGGCTATGAAAACGCTCATTTGATGCATGGTGGAATCTGTTCTTGTGGGGATGCAGTGATTGGATATTCTCGAACAGAAAAAATATCTTTGATAAATAGAATTCAAAATATGGAATATTGCAATATTCCCTGTACAAGAGATCGATCACTGAAATGCGGTGGCGATAGTTTTGCCTTGTTGTATCAAAAACCAGGTATGCATCTTTTGTTATCTGCATGCACTCCCAAGAATTCAACTATCATGTAAATATGTTCAATAGTGCGGTGCTTCTATGGTTTCATGAATGCGTACAAAGAAAATTTTTACTGTTTCCACGACAAGCTGCGAACGTTTGATCAGGCAAAGCTTTCCTGCAATGCAGCAACAACTTTTGAGCAATTAGCTGACCCAATCAAGACAAAAGATATTTTCCATTTCATCAAGGTAAGGATTACGATTACTGCTACAAATAAGAGCTTGTTTTAATGCCAACATTCTTATCTTTTCCAGGCATGGATAGCAAATAAACTTTTCAAAATTCATCCAAGTCTAAACGCAGAACATACAGTCTCTGTATGGGCCGGAAGATCAGAAGATTATTCCACAAATGATATCCCATCCTGGATAAAATGGAGCAATGACAAGAATGCTTTCAATAGATCTACCTCTTGTCTCAGCTTGGATTTGGTAAGATTTTATATCTCAGTGACTCAGTAATATTTACAATTTTTATTGTACATACAATACAAACCTGACAATTAAAAAAAAATTCACCTAGCATATCAGTCATACCAGACAA
This sequence comes from Halocynthia aurantium, assembly GCA_013436065.1. Taxonomy (NCBI): domain Eukaryota; kingdom Metazoa; phylum Chordata; class Ascidiacea; order Stolidobranchia; family Pyuridae; genus Halocynthia; species Halocynthia aurantium. The sequence continues at coordinate 160,981 of QXVX01000028.1, read as the reverse complement.
CTTAATATCCGTGCATCTCTGAGAGCCACTGACTGCTCCTCTCTGAATACTTATCTTTGTGATCTTGGTAAATGTGATGGATTTGGGAATTGCAATGGAACGAGAGCATTTGTTAGCAAAGGTAATAAGATATTTGTGATGCTTATTAGAGAGGCATTTACGGTATTCAGATATGTTACTTCTCCTTTTACTATTCAGAATTCTATCAAACTATGGAGGTAATTGAAGGGGAACCTGAAACAACATGGTATCATGCAAGAGAAATCTGTCTTCAACAAGGAAAAGACCTATGCTTTCCGGATGAAATTTGTGATATGCAAGGGAAAATTAAAACAGTTGGAAGCAAAAACATATTTGGAGGCCCAAGAACTATTTATGCACCAACTAGGTATCAAGTCTGAAATCGACTTTGACCAATATGTAGTATAAGAATAGCAACATATTCTTATTCCCTCTAAATGAAATCAATTTATTCAGATTACATTTCGAAAATTACATGGTTTTGAGTGAGACTACTTCAACTTCTTGCCCTCCAACAATAAATTTCAATTCACCTCCTGCACTTAATCTGTCAATGATATTTTGCTGTGGTAAGAACAATTTTTCTCAATACAAATTCTTTGATTATTTATTCTAACTACTTTTTATTTACTCAAGGTGGATCAACTAAGTACGAAAGGCATAGCTCATTCAATCCACACAAAGGTATACTTTCCACAAGACGTAGAGGCCCAAAATATTTACAGTCGTTTAATTCCTCTATTGCATTGGTATGGGCTAAAAATATACCCAACAATTGTTGCACAAATTGCTACATAGCTGTACCTGCTCATGGAAATTTACAACCGTCTCAATTTTATGAAATTTCACCAGGTGACAACAACAATAGTTTAGTATATTATATTGCACCGTTATTTGATAGCATTCTAGATCTATTCTATTTAAAAAAATGCAGGTCTCAATGACATTATCGGTACAGTTTCATTTGAGAGCGTTGATGCACCAGGATATTTTCTCACATACTGCATCAACAACTCAACTTACACATTGGTTGCTGTTGAGTGGAAGCAAAGTGATCGGTCAACGTTTATACAGAGGAAGAATATGTTCAAACAGGTTCTAGTCAAATTACTGTTTTTATGTAAGCTATTTTATTCAGTTTAGTATATTCAAATTACACACTCAAACTAATATGAATTATTTGACCTCTTCTGAATGCAAGCGTGTGTACTTTTAACAGGGTTGCATTGCATATGAGAGTTTCACAGCACCGACTTACTATATATCTATAGACCATATGCAAACTGTCATGGTGAAGTACAATAACTCATCTGAAGTATGGGTGAATAGCACATGCCTGCTTCCAGATTCAGTAGGTCAGTAAATAATTGTATATTATCAGTACTCAATCACGATTTCAATAGTATAATAACTAAATGAATTATGCTGTAAATTACTGCTAGATAACGAAGTTGAACCTAGGAGAATTCTGCTATTGTTGACAATTTTCAGGTGTTGAACGTTACTCTGATGATAATGCTGAAGAACTACCGATCAAAACTGAATTTGAATTCTGGAGTGAGTGAACCTTAATTTTTTTCATTCAAAACCAATCACTTCTACTTTAAAATTGATATATGGCACCGTGTTCATTACAATATATTGGTATAATTTTTTTAGTTGGTTCATCAATTAACTATGGTTGCATAGATGCTTTACCAGCTGAATTACATAATCACACAAACTACACATCTGAAGATGATTGCTTCAAAACTTCTAGGGAAAAAGGTTAACCTAGCTTCAATTCAGTATCTTAAGTAAACTTTAGTTATCTTTTTTCCATTCTCTTTACATTCGCCAGGTTATTACGCATATGCCTTCGCTCCACCTTCAGTGTGTGTCAGATTATCAAAACAATCATTCACTGATTTGCAGCTTGGTGCAGAAAATTGCACTGGATCAAAACTTCATGTCTACAAAATTAGCTATGATGGTATGGAATATAAACCCAAATGTATTTGCTTAATAATAATAAATTATGCTCCATATTCTCAAGAAATATTCTGAAATACATTGATAGCACAGGGCCTATTCTTACAAAATCCTCAATAACTGAAAATACTGGATTGCGTATCATGTTAAAAATATCGGTGCCCTCCTGCAACAGTTGTAATCACAACGACAAAATGGACAAATTATTTCCAATAATATTATTGAATTCAAGTATTTATATTATTTCTAGGTAAAGGAATAGCAACTTCTGATGACTACTCGCAAGCGATTGATTTTGGTGAATCCAGAAATGATAGTGGAGTCATTTTTATGAATGTTTTTACTGAGGGTGCCTTCAGTTACTCTCTTTCATTCTGGATTCAAGACAAATCTGGACAAGGAGGCGTCATATTATCTTATTCAATTCCTAGCGACCTGGTTTCACTCTACCACTTTTCCGCAATGTCAGACGTCGTTTTTACAGTTATCAAAGAACCTGGAAGAAATATGTTTTCGGTTTTTCTCTGTGGAAAATCATTGCTTTTTGATACTGAAGTTTATTTTGAACAATATTATTGGCATCATTTGGCAATAGCACTTGATGTCAATGAAGGAATAAGATTATATTTTGATGGAAAACTAATACATGAGAACACCAACAGAAAAGTAGAAAGAAATTGCTATCTTCCACAAGGTAAGTGAGGCGTTAGCAATCAGCTGTGATGACTCATTTGGACTCTTCATTATTTTTCTCAATGATTCTCAACTATCCGGCAGGAGGACAACTGGAACTTGGTAGACAAAGAAAGAGTTATATGGAACCAATAATTCCTCAATTTAGTGTTGTTAATATATCAATTGTATTCAATATGTGGAATTATTCATTGTCATCCAATGCTATAAGGTTAGCATACTTAAAGAAACATCTTGTAGTTTCAGTTAGCTAGTTGATACATCCAAATGTTACATTTATTATTTATTTCATAATTTTTACACAGATCCCTGATGACGCTGTCCACTTTGAAGGGAGGAATATCACTAAGTGAGGCTTCATCTGGACAGAATTACACTTCCTTCAAAATATCAGAACATTTGCTGCACAACAGTATGTAAAGTACATTAAACTATCTCCGTAACAATCTTTTGGCTATAGCTAAAAAACCATTAGAATCTTTTTGATTTATTCTAATTGTTACATCCACTTTATATAATAATCTAATTCTACATCGTGAAAATTCAGTGCATTGGATTCAAGATGAATGGACAACATTTAATTTGCAAATACCAGCGCCTCAATCAAATATCGGACAGGCTGTTATTTATGGTGATAAAAACAATACTTGGATGCTCTCTACCAATAAGTTTTATCATGAGATTGAATGTGAACGTCAGATGAAGAATTCACCCACTGTAATACCATATGACTGTATTGTGCAAGATGTATTTCAATTCCGACCTATTGGTGATGGCTCATTCAACTTCAACATAATCTCTGGAAACAAACTAAAACATGACAAATTGATGCCGGTAAGAATATGGTATAGAGCCGGGGTTGTTAACTTACACCAGGCTAAATTATCCTGCCCAGGTGGAACACACAGTTTAGACAGACTAAAAATCGAGAATGAACCACATATACCCATGTCATTCATTGAATGCATTTTTTCAATTCTCAGGTACATGTAGGAAAAGGATTGTTAGCTCTGAAAGCTGTTCAAGCAGATGATACACAAAACTTTTTTCTTTACAACAGCAGAAGGAAAAAGGACCCTATTCCAATCTCAATTATTAAAAATGAAAGGTGAAATAGTTTGAGGGTGGAATACAATGGACCTGACCTTGAACTGATCTTTTTTATTCCACCGAATCAACTTTGCTGTGCAACCTATCATTTTAAAACACTTTCGAATACTAATAACTCAATATAATGTTGCTTTCAGCCTCAAGATAATATCATTCAACAAAACCTATTCAATGAATTGGGGGCTAGTAACTGGCAGTTGTGCAGGCAACTTAATTGAAACATTTTCTGGCACTTCTTACGACAGACAACATGTGAATTCGTTGAATAGAAAATGCGTACAACAAGTAAATGTAATTATTAGTCCCTGGTATTTTTAAAAATATGTCACTTATTATTAAAATCAGTTATAAAATGTTTCAAGAATTCAGTGCTACATAAATTGTACCACTATTCCTATCATTAAGGTATATGATAGACGTACTATTTCAAATTTGATTCTAAGGCTTGGATAGATTCAACTGGCTGTACCGTTCCTTTGTTTCGTCACGGCACATTCCTTGACCATTTTGTGGAAAGATGGAGAAATCCGTCCTACAAAGGAGGCTTGCGGAAAACCCACATTCATCACTTATTGATGTTTGCAAAATACAAGGCAGATCAAGCTGTACCTTTGTATTACAATATTTGCTATGGTGGCTGTAAGTTCCTCGATTTTTTTATTGACATAATTTAAGAAAAAATCTTTGCTCGAAAGCTGATATTTCTCATTTTGTACTATACTTCTTCCAGTTACAATACGACTGCTCAGGATATCCGAAAAAATGAAAACATTCACTAATATACCGCCAAGCAGAAATATAAATTCAGGAATATTGCAATATCACAATGCAGTTACTGGTTGGGGAGGTGTTTGCACGAAGCACCTAACTGACTTGAATTTTGCTTCGGTTGCTTGTAAACAACTAGGATACAGTGGGGTGAAAGATGTAAGTTATTCAGTAGTTTGTTTTTCAGCAATATCGTTCAATCACATGTCAAGTCATGGCAACATATTTAACACCTGATTTTTTATTAACTTATATATGTTACATACATGAAGATTTAATTATAAATAATTTAAAAAATCAGGTGTAAAATATGTTGTCAAGCCAGTTGCTGAACAACATTTTATCTATACAGATAAGGTATGCCAAAACCGATCAGAAAATGGCTGTTACACTTCATAATCCACAATGTTATGGTGACGAATCTGCTTTAGATGACTGCCTCGAAGATTCTACATTTTACTGTGACAGAACAAAAATTGTACATATAACCTGCTCTACTGGTAAATAGTAAATTGTTGTAATTCTTGAAAATGTGAATCAAAGTTCATTGCAATAGTGAGAAAACTAATGCAATATTATGTACTGTCATCTATGCATCATTAAAAATGACATACATAACAGATATATAACCAAACACTAGTTCTTATATAAATGAAATATACTATAAATACTAAATAATACATAACTGTCTCCAATATTGCATACAGAATTTAAACAAACTGAATCAGACTGGATCAAAATGACAGATAATGTTTATCTCTGGAAGTACGGTCCTAATCAAACAAACTTATTTCGATTTGATCATTCAACAACGTTTTGCAAAAAGTTGGGTGGAACTTTACCAGAGCCAACTTCTTTTGATGTAATACAAATTTTAATTGAAGAGATGATCAAGCGTCAGATCCCGAAAGGTTTTATTCACATACCGATTTTATACGTAGTATTTATAAGTATCGTAGTAATATAATGATTATCAATACAGTATGGCTCGGTGCAATTGATAGTGATGACGGAATGCGATGGAATACTTCCGGATTCTTGGTCAAAAATAATTATAACATAGCTTATAATAACGTTATGTCTGGCTCCTGTATGACAATGAATCAAAAAGGGGAATGGTAAGAAGCATGTGGTAGAACTTCATCATCATCATATAACTTTTATATTTTGAAAAAGTTGATAAGTAAATCATGAATGTACATATTTTACTGCAGGGATAGAAGCAGTTGTACTGATACTGCTGGCACTATATGTATCAAATCAAATAACTGTCCTTTGGGATTCTTTGGGACTGACTGCGAGCTGATAAAGTGTCCCCGGCAAGGTATGACTAGCAGACAGACAGACAGACAGACAAAAATGATACTAGGGATAAAAGTTGAGATATTTTACAGAACTTGATGGAGTCGTAGCAAAATGTACTTCTTCGGGCACTGAAGGTACATTGTATAATAGCTGTACATATGAATGCTTAAATGATACACAACTTGTTGGACCTTCAACAAGAAAGGTAGGAAATCCATGACCTGACTATGAACATCTCAATCATAGTTTCATATCATATATTGTGATTCCACTTTGAATTTAGTGCTTGATAGCCAAACAAAATGGTCCACGATGGAATGGACCTATACCATTTTGTCTCAATACAACTCCAGCAACAATATCAGAACTTCTTTCCACTGTGGGTGCCTGTCAAAATAATGGAAGAGCTGAAATCAACGATTCTTCGTACAGGTAAGCTATTTCAAAAGCCAAGTAGAAGAATATTATAAAGTTTTAGTTTTGTTTTAGATGCCAATGTGACGATGGATTTGGTGGATATAATTGTGAGATAATTAATACAGATCACCCATTGCCAAGTATCCACTTTAATCCTTGTTCATCCCATCCCTGCATGAATTATGGAATATGTATCATTGGCCACAGAAAGACACTCAGGTATGTAATTTTATGAGTATATCTGAAGTGTGCCAATGTATTAGTGTATATTCAATATTCTCTTTATCAGTTGATAATGGAATATGGTATTTTGCCATTCCTTGCCTCTTTATGTGCCTGTGCCTAAGTTTATATTTCCTTAATTTGAATGGTAAGTAAGCAACTTATTTCAAATAGATGCAAATGTAGATATGGATACAAAGGGAAATATTGTGAAATTACTGCAAATTCATTATGTGACTTGCATCCATGCATGAATGGAGGAACATGCATAGAGACAGGACACAATTTTGCCTGTAGATGTCACTTTGGTTACATTGGTGGAACATGCGCTCATCATGACATCAGTACTACTTCCATTTACCAAGATTCCTACATATTTCCATTTGAACCAAAAAATAGAACACAGTGTAACTGCAGTCATATGGAAACAGGTGATCCAAGAAAAATATTTGAAATTTACATAGAATAAAATATGACATATTATTTTTCAGAACTGTACAGATACTTGGGATGCTGGACTGACAGTTTGTACATGTCGAAATATCATATTTTATTCCAACGTTTCAATAATGTAAGTTATATGAATGTGATAGAGAACTGCTACAAGGATAGTCTTCGAATGGGATATAAAGGATTTGCAATCAAGGTAAATTTGTTCAACCAAATCGCAATCACATCAGGCCATGTAAAGATCAAACTAACAGTTTTCAATTCAGATTTTAGGTAATAAGTATTTGTGTATGAGCTCTGAGGACATGTTACAACATCACTCATTCTATGATCTAATTCTGCATGGAGACTGCACCTCAAGTAATGATAGCATAGTACTAAAGGTGTATGAAATTATACCACTAGGTGAGTTATACTCAGATAGTCAAGTATGTATAAAAAAACATGTGCTTTTCAAAAGGATCTATTAAAAATTAGATAACTTGATACACAGGTTATAAATTAAACAACTTTTTTCAGAAAAAAGACAGCAATGGTGCTTAATGGATTCTATGTGCCAAAGAAGAACAATAATCCAACGAAAATGTTTTAAACGCAGCAGAGCACCGATGAGTAAAATTGCAAATGATAATAGACAAGCTGAACAAGTGTTTTCCTACATTAGTGAAGTTTTATCCTGTATACACCATGGGAAAAAAAATATATTCACAACTTTCAATAGTAGTGGGACAAACACAGGAAAGCATGATGCCTTCACAGGATCGAAATGCAGGTTTCCTGCATCAGTTGGAAATAAAAGCTACTTTTCCTGCTTTCATGGACAATCTACAGAATCAAAGCATTGCTTCAGTGAAGGCGATGAGATGATACAGTGCTTGGAAACTTACACAGAACTTTACAGGCAACTTTTTTGGGAATATTTTAGGCAGTTAAACTTGTGGCGCAGATTGATAACTAACACTACTTGATTTATAAAATTTCTAGCTTTTGCAAAACTGATACTGGTCAGCCTGGATATGCTTACACAATGCTATTTGGTGGTAGAAATGAGGACAAAGATTGCAAATTTCCATTCAAATATAACAACGACACATACACTGACTGCTCTCTTGGTTGGTGTTACACCGAGAATCCTAGAAACTTGAGCAATACATGGGCGTTAGTAAAAAATATCATTTTATTGAAATTTCTTGAAACTTTGAATCAGTACTACTAGTTCTTCACTTTTTTATATCTTAGATATTGTTATCAAGAAAAATGTGGCCATTACCCCAGACCTGCAACTGATATCAAGGATTATGCGGCGGAAGAGAGGAAAAGTCATAAAGCAAGAGATAGCTGTGTCAGTGCTAATCAACTGTACTTTGGTAAAGGTCTTTTAGAGCATTCTTGTGAAGAGGCATGTGACAAAGATCCAAGTTGTCAGGGTTATGTGTACTTTCCGTCTAGGAAGATATATCAACACAATAACAAAATCTACAGGTCAGGGTGGTAAAGATTATTAATAGACAAAGATTGATTCTTCAGAATACTATTTCCTTATCAGTTTAAGTGATGATGTCAAATCTTATGACGAAGCAGAAAAACAATGCACTGATGATGGCTGGAGAATAGCCAGTGTCAATGACAAAACCGATCATGATTTCATGAAGGGTTTAATAGACACTGGCACATGGACAAGTGACACATTTTGGATATCGGTATTACCGTAATTTTTCTGCAGTAGTACAGTATTTCTATATGATTAGGTATCTAGATTATTCTGCAAGGTTTGAACGGTTCCCTTTCCATTGCTATTCTTATATATATTCCAATATCGAAAATATGCAGCCTTGCCTGAACAAAGCGCATATACAACACCAAATATATATACGAATATAAACTTTTTCAACAGACTGACAAGATCAGGAAGGAAAACGAAGATTGCAACATTTTCTTTACAGAAGATTTCAAACACAACCCACAACTTGGGATTGATTCAACAGACTGCAACAATAAAATTTACTATGTGTGTGAGAAAGGTAACTGTTTTTACTTTCCATGTGATTATTATGGCATTATTTAATCTGTGGATAAAATCAGTTGCAGATAATGCCATTACAGAAAGTTTTCTCATTGGAAATGAAGTCCACGACATAGGTAAGAATTACTGGTAGATATATTTTAAGATTATCTCAAGAATACATTTCATGTGCAGGTTACTGTATTGGATTCACTGATAGCAGACCATTGACTAAACTTACAATAGACAGTAATCGTCAGCCGTCAACAATGAGAATGACAGAAATGAGATGGGGTGTAATACAAGACTGTCAGAACACGAGAAGTGAAAGTATTATTTCAAAGATATATCCTAACAACATCCACACACAATACTTCCTTCCAGCTAAAATATACCTTTTGTACCATTGATTCAGAAGAAAAGAGTGATGTGATTCAAGGCACATACACCACTGAACCAATTACTGGAAGGCAATGGAAAATTTCTGAACAAAAGGCCAAGTGGGATCAAGCAGAAGATATTTGTAATTCTGAAGGCGGATTTTTGGCCAAAATAGACTCATACGAAATAGAACAGTTTGTAAAATCTCTTCTGGAAAAAGAAAACAAAAATTTTCATTTCTTTATAGGTACTGTATATCTAGATGTCCATCTATGTTCAAAACTAATCAAATATACAAAGTATTCTCATATTTATTAAGGACTGAGAAGGGATTGGAATGAGTGGATAGATGGATCCGTTCTTCGTTATAGCAATTTCAAACAGATTAACAATGGAAATTTAGACTGCGTTACAATAAACGGGAAAAACAATTCACATTGGGCATATGCAAATTGCAGGGCAATGCAACACTATATTTGTGAGCGTCCTCGCCAAAGCAACCCGAGTAATTTGATAAGATGTGAGTATTTAATATACATGGCAAAATTTGATTGTTAATGTACAAAGAATCATTATCATTCAGATCAAAGACATTTGTATAAAATCACTTGTATTCCATCACAGCTCAATTTTTCCAAACATTAAATGATATCAAAGCAAATGTGCTTAATCTGAATTCAAGCGACGTGATGGAATTGCTGGTAACTAACAATGCAGAAATATGTATGGATCACTGTGCTGAAAGATACGACGCACAGGCAACTTCCTGCCGGTTTCTATTGAATATTACCTTTTATTAACTAATACCAGATAACTCGGCATTGCATTTATCAAACTTTCAGCTCAATAGCTTTCAATGGTTCACATTGCATCCTATTTTCATCTGATGCTTCTTATGAAAATTCAAGTATTCAACTAACTAGTGATGGTGGCCAATATACATACTTTCAAAAAATCTACACAACGGGTAAATATAAAATTGCTTTGTATAGGTAAATAAAGCTGACATTACATATATATACCATTCATCTCTTTCTGAAAGGCCGAACTAACCAGTTATTTTGAATAATGTTTTAGATACTTGCTATTCTTCACTTCTTAAATTGTTTGGAGCCTTTTATATATCTGTTGGACATGAATACTATAACAAGTACAATCAGATAGAAAATTTGCAGCAAAATGCACATGGTAGTATACATTCAAGTCCAGCAAAGTCATACTGTTTCAAGCCATCTCAACATGGTGGTAACATGGTATATACGAAATAATTCATCAGTTTTCACTACAATAAGTACTTGTACTAACGACGAAAAGGTATTTGGCTTGATTTTCAGTGGTTCAAGGTAGATGTAACAGCAGTTTGCAATATTACCGGCATATCTATAGCAAGCAATGCTGATCAACTGGATTACATCAAACAATTTCCAAGACTAGTAATGGACATTTTGTATAGCACTGATGACGATCTGTGGACTAAAGTTTTGACTTATCAAAGCAGGGTGAGAGCTAAATTAGTTTGTTAATATTGCAGTGATAGCAGATTCTAGACACTGATCATTTTTTTACAACAGATGAGTGGTATTTTTCCATTTCCATCACCTGTTGAAGCTCAGTATGTGCAGGTAGTGATAACATATGATGAATATGCAAGGAATGGATCGGTTTGTTTCATCTTTGATGTACTGGGGTGTCTGTTGGAACATAAATGTAAGAAATCATTGGATTATAATTAGAAGTATAATTTAACAATCACCTCGTTCAATGACTATCCAGAATCACGACCGTTAAACAGTGTTTCCATTAGACCCATTAGGTGGTTGGTCACGATAAGAGTGACTTTATGCCATCCTTTTTAAATCACCAACCACCTAGTTTCTTACCGTCGATTGTACTTAGCCATCTTGCGGTTGGAAGTTTTTACATCACTTAACGGTTGTAAATGATCCAATAGCGACGTCTAGCGGTTGGAATTTTTTACTTCATCTAAAGCTCATAAATGAATTTCTGATGATCCAATCACGCTGAAATTATCACATATAAGCCTCATATGTACAGCAAACTAACGGGAGCCGTTATACCCTTTTTAAATCACCAACCACCTAGTTTCTTACCGTCGATTGTACTTAGCCATCTAGCGGTTGGAAGTTTTTACATCTCTTAGCGGTTGTAAATGATCCAATAGCGACGTCTAGCGGTTGGAATTTTTTACTTCAGCTAACGCTTATAAATGGAATTACGTTTTACCAAGGAAATTTAAGTGGCAGCGGCTAGCCGACTGAGCTGATCTCGCGGGCCGTAGTTTGGTGACCCCTGCATCAGACAATGACAAATTCCGACATTCAGAGATATTTTCCAGTTAGCTGGATTCTGGTCATATTTCCGAATTATTGCTTATGGCATATTTACAAAAAACTCCGAGTATACATTAATGTCCTGCTTGGCTTTTCCTTTCTTTACTTTTACAATATATACCCAAAGTATGTTCGTCCACTTTTAAAAATTGCATGTAAAATGCCAACACTTTCTAAATGCATTCTCATCGTTCTTGCTACACCCTTTATACTAGTATTCCAGAGCTCCGCATTCAAATATATTGATTTAACCTCCACATCGTTTTGCAATCAAAAACCCACAAGATCTAACTCCCAACCCGACGAAGTAGGGAGGCATGCCAAGTAACCCAAGGTAAGAAAGATCCAGCAACCCAGATTTGTACGGACGAACTTTTGGGTTTTTAAGGAGCTATTAACAACCCAAAGTGTTAATTAATATCTTGTAATCAAATTACAGGCATTAATTTAATTTTCAATTAGAACAAGAAAATCAATATTAACCATTTAAATTAACATATATGAAAAAAAGGGAACCAACCCCGTTACAACGTCCCGTCTCCTTCCCTAAATAACAGACTAAAATAATAGTTTATTTGAAAAAAATCAGACACTGAAAAATAGAAAATTAAATACAAATCAGAGATGACCAAGTATTCAATATAACACAATGATTAAGGCACAATAGCAAAACAATAATTTAACCAAAGAAGTTATATTAATAAAATATAACACATTAATAGAACTAAGTAATTATCCCGAGAAGTTATTAAATAGATAAAAATGTAAGTAATTTACCCAAGTCTAAGCAACCGAAAGTTGTGGGTATGAATTAATATTTGAATACAAATACTAAACTTTTAAAATTACCAATCAGCAATAAACAATTCGAATTAACAAATAAGGGAACACTAAAATAATATATATTTGAATAAAATCAGAAACTGAAAAAAGGATAAAAGGAAATGAAAACCATGAGACTAATTAATGTTAAGTGCGTGATGAAAGTGTCAAGGACTAGGATGGGTCTATTTTATTCAAAAAGATATCATTTGACTGAGACACAAACAACTGTCTTAGAATATTTTTTTTGTCAGAACATGTTACAATGTCGAACATCCTACTTCAAATTCAATTTTGATTGAAGGGATGTTTGTACATTGATCTATGCAGGAGAAGACTTAAAATATTTGTGTTTTAAATTTGATATGCTTAAGGGTACTTCATTCTAAATCATATTTACAGTGAAATAATTAACATCCGGTAATGAAATGTGCGTTTGCGTACTTAAAGATGGCAGTAAATAAGAAACAATTATGTGAATGGAAAGATTTAAATTCAGGATGTAAGGATAATAACTAAGATAGGATTGCATGGTAGTGGTTCACAAAATGCAAAGAATCACATGAAAATGTAGGACAGTATATATTCATACCTACATAAATCAGGCAGAACACTAAGGGATTTGAATAGTTTACAGCTTTCAGTATATATGGGCCAAAGTCATAATGATATTAAAGGTATAAGGAGGGCACAAGTCAATCATATTAATGGTCATACATTTTTAATGGATTTGATTCAATAAATAAGTGGGTTGTGTATATGAAATGGAAATCTTACTGAAGTCTATTATAGAGTTTTGTATATGGCATAAGCCTAAACATATGGAAGGCTATTCATCATTTATGTATTTAATGGGATTTATCAATATATAAGTGTTGAGTTAGCAGTCGACAGTCGACAAGGTACCATTAACAGAATTAACATTTAAAGAGGGGTTGGTGTTGCACGTAACTTATGCTGAGAGCACTCTACAAGGTACCATAAGGTTCATGAAAAGGTTTAATACACTTCAGTTCATCTTTACCTTAAGTGGCTTATTTCAGCGATATGAAAATCTGTATCATATTACTTAAGAATTCATAACAAGGCTTAAATATTGAAATAATATAATTCATTGTAGTTGGTACTGCACAGTAAAGAAATTGAATAGAAAATAAAAAAATGAAATGAAATAAGGCAAATGAAAAATAAGAGATAATGAATCCATCCATGCCAATCAAAATACTGTGCTACCCCTATTCAAAGACATACTGGAATCTTTGTGAAGGATTTAGTATATACAAATGTAATCCAACCACCAAAGAATACTCTATCACAATCTTAGACCTACAAGTCATTCACAATGTATAAGATATACATACTAGAATATAATCCCAAACCAGAAAACTAGGTTTAGAAACCAATAGCCAATGTACAACAAAAATATATCTAGGAATTAGCAGTCAATGAACATAATACAAGCACATCCTGAAGTTCAATTCTCGAACAGTCGACAAAATAAGACCATTCAAGGAAGCACAGACCTTTGTGCAAACCAATATTGAAAACCATCCAACCACACAAGAACAATGCAAGTCAAAAAATAAGAATTCAAAACATTTAAATAAAAGAATAGAGGCATAGAAGCCTCCTGTATACAACATAAAGCAACCAGTCAAATTCCCTTTCTACACTACTACGCAGGCAACAAGCCAATCAGACAGTGTAGCTATGTTACTATGGAATAAAAGCCCCCTGCAATAGTACAATAATTTCACAGGTAAATGAAATACAAACCGTTTCAAAGATTTATACTAAACCAACCATAGGAATGAATATAAAGAAATACCCATCAAGTTAATAACAATTACATAGGCAACCAGCCATTCAGACAGTGTAGCTTTCCAGTGAAATGGAATACAAAAACTCTTGATTCCAAACATTCATATGCCTACTCCACAATGGAAATGAATGAAGAATTTGTCTACCAACCAAAATAATATTGTAAGGCCATTTACCAGTTCAAATAATAAAAATATTTGCAGTGCAGTGCCAACAACAAAGAATATTCTACAACTGAAATGCAGGAAATATTTAGATTCACCAAACTTTTAAATGTACGAGATACTACGAGCAAATCTAGTAATTGAATAAATATACTCAATATAATGGGAGACTGTAGTGCTTTTAGCGTAACCAAATATTATTTTGAGGGTTCATCTTTAATATAAAATCCATGAGGTCTGAAATTTGGGATAAATGCTAAAATTGTGTCATAGGGGTGTAATGAAGTGTTAATATTTTTAGTGTTCTGCCAACAAAAAATAGAAAATAAGTAATTTGAAAAGCAGGAAATGATAATTCAAAAATTTCAATTTCAAAATTGTAATTGAATTGTCAATTGATAATGTCATCAACTCGGTGACACAATAGCCTGAACTTGCATCTCAAAGGAATTTTTCCGAATCACGAGTTCCGCTTTCTTCTTCTGGACTTTTCTGCTTTGCCGTTTTACAAGTTGTTGTTGAGAAGACTTTGATATTTCAATGGAGAATGCCTGCTGTGTTGAAGATACATATCATGTAGGTGAATGTTGCTGGAAAGACATAGCAGCCACCGCTTGAGCTTTGTAATTGTGGTCCAGAATGAAGAGTCTCATCCGAGTTAAGTATCAAGTCATACTTGCGTGCAAGTCACACCCTATATTTTTCACTTCATAACTTGGATGTTTATTCCCAGTAAAAACAGTGACAAGTCCCACACATCTAATTCAAGCCCAATAATGGAATTTATTCAATTTAAAATATCAAAGGATTTATTCCAGAATTACCTGTAACACCCATTTTTTCTTGGATACCCATGCTTGTAATCTCCCGCTAGCCAACGGTTATTCCCAGTGAATACAGTAACAAGTCCCACACATGTCTAATTCATGCCCAATAATGGAATTTAATTAATTTAAAATTTAGAAGGATTTATTCCAGAATTACCTGTATTACCCTTTCAGTCTTGGATACCCGTGCTTGTAATCTCCCCCGCTAGCCAACGGTCCCTTATGAATATGTAAAGATTAATTCACACTTTATTCGCACACAACACATAGTAATTTGGCTTAATAGTGGAAATCAACAAGTGATATGAAATGCAAGCCATGTTTGCCAATTTAACATATAAATCTTGAGTCGCAACTACAACCATTCAAATTCTAATCTCAGCAAGCATATCACTACCTTATTTCATTCTTAGTTCCATTACGGATACACAGGTAATTACAGATGTACATGATGATATGGAGCTAGCTATATATATCGGGACCCCAAAACTGGTACGGGTACCCACAAAACATTCCCAATTACTTGGAATTACCAACACAATACAGTCAGTACCCAGACAATTAAAAAATCATTTCTCATACCATTTCATTAACAATGCTCATTTGATTTCCATTCTTTCATTAAATCTTGAGATTACTCCTAATGAAAATCTAGATATAGATTGTTTTAAAGCATTCTATAGTTTTAAGATATTACAAGTCGGTTAGACATTAGTAATAATAATTACAGGGAAGGCTCAATTCGAGTCGGTTGTTTCAAATAAAAAATTAATTATATCGTGTTTATCAACAAAACATCAAACTTAATTCAATACAATATTTGTTATTCAAGTGTTAAGTTGAGTAAGTTTTCTATAGTAGGCAAGTCATTAAGTCTTAATTCAAGTTGGATCCATAGTCACGATAAATAGCATGACACATGTCATTCATGATAAGTATAAGATTAAAAATCAAGATTATTTAGCGGATTCCTCACTCGCAACTTGCATTTGAACATTATGATACTGGTATGGTATGGTCCATACCAATTGAGAATAAGTTTTTGCTTGCTCGATATATAATTACAAAGGTCTCTGGTCAAAGATTATGGTATCATACTTTTAATAAAAGTGAAGTTACAGTTAGGGACAAAGTAGAGTAATAATCATTTGCTTGTTATTGACTTGATATAATTCCGAGGACTATGGTCACTGTTTCAGATTTCATAAATTTCAGTCTTAAAAGTTCTATTTTAGTCTATGAATGAATATCTTCGTGTATAGATAAAAAGAGCATTAATATTATTTTTTGATATGTGCACAGATGGAACGAAAACTTTTGTTTTACATTTCAAAACCCCTCCAGATTTTCCCAGTCGAATTTAGTGAAGAGGGAGTGATAGGAAGCATTATTACTCACAAAATTGAATTTGATGATGGTGGGGTTATAAGTTAGTGAGTCTCCCATGACTGATTTCCCAAGCTGTTGTTATTAATACGACTCTAGCCTTGATTGAGACCTAAAGGAGATGGGTAAGTACTTGCAGGGCAGCCCCTGAAGCTGGATTGATCAAGGGGACCTGCAAAAAATTGTAAAGGACTTCCAGACCCAACTGGAAAAACATGTATTTAGTAGGTTGTGGGCTTACACTGGAATGATTTACAGTGGCTCAGCTTTAGATGGGGGGGGGCCCTGAAACGATTATAACTTACGAANGGGAACTACGCTGCAAGATTCAAGTCTCTGGTGATGCGAAGATCTGCAAATATTTAGAAAAAGATTAATGTTGTGCAATTAGATTGGGGTCACTTACATCAGCTCAACAGAATCACCGAATACCAGATGTACTGCTTGCTTTCGATATCATTTTGTGTCCTTAAAATCAATTAATTTGGCTGACATCAATGTGTCCTTCACAATAATTTGTATTTCGGCACTATGTCCTTCAAGATATTATTTAGGCTCACGGTAGTATTCTCAAAATGCTGGCTAGGTTTCACCCAAGACCAGATGTAATCCGGCTCACTTTTGAGCCGGAAAAGCATAAGTAAAATGAATCAGCTTTGCGTGACGAGGGGGGACTTACATGGGTTACTTACATCCGCATGATGTGGGGGAATCTGGAAGGAAATATTATTACTTACAAACGGGTGTCTCAGGTGAAAGAATTGAAGCCTGCAGATCTGCAAATATAAAAGAAGATAGTCAGATTATACTGTTACTGGATCAGCTTTGCGTGATGTGGGGGACTGAAAGAAAGTGTTAGAACTCACAAAATAGGATCAGCTGTAATAATGAAGTCTGATGATGTGAGGTCCCAAATAACATTAGTACTTACACATGCCCCAGCTATTGGATGAAAATAAGTGGGGTTAGTACTTACACCAACCCATGATGGGTGGATACTTACTATTCCAGCAGAATGGGTGATTTAGGGAATTTATGACAATGATATTAATGGTCAAATTGGTAGATATATCAGAGGATGTTTATTATGACAATTCATATGGGTAAGGGGTATATTCCAGGTCCAGACTTCAATGTTATTTTATAAATAAATTAGCCTCAATGTGATGCAGTGTCTGAAAGCCAAAATATAGAGCGTTAGTATGTTGTATTAAACAAGGATTTGAATCTTGAATTTGAATATACTCACCACACTGCATTGTGCAACAGATTTGATTCGAGCGTGACGCACCTTGATTGTATCAGACTGCAACTTTCCAGTTCTATCTATCATCTGTAACTCTAGGCTATTCTCTATTTTTCAATTGTAACCTGTACCTCAGGCCTCTTGGACTGTAAATTGCATCTCTGTATTTGTGTTAAAACTTCTATTGAAATAACAGAACCTGGCAACCTCAAAACAGTCAAACCATTATAACAACCAGTCATCCTTCCCATGAAAATCATGGAGGATATATTAACGGTCGAATGGTAGCCCTGCTTGTTCTTTCTACTAAATTTGTTTTTGTGAATGTTTGTGTGGTATGGAAAGGAAAAAAATGAAAAATAGGAGAGTATAACTGGAGAATGGCTATAAGCCGTAAGAAATTCTCCGAAAACCTGCAAAAGAACAGTGAAAGGATAGTTCAAAGGAAGGAGAAATCATACTACCTTACCATGCAACAGGAAAGTTTTTTTCTTAAAAATGTTTGAATTTTAATACCTTGGAACCTTGGCTCCATAATATTCTCATGATATCTTCAACTAATCTGGTATCTGACCTATGTTAACTATCATTCTTGACTTGTCTCAAATTTAACAATCAAGATTTTGTCTAACGTTACATGGCGTCTGTATGTAGCATGTGTACTATGTACATCAAGTATCGTTCATTCAATTGATGAATAAATACACTCAGACATACGGATAGATATGAGTAAGGGGACTGTTTCGGTTCGGGAACTCAATGCAAAGGGGACTGTTTCGGTTCGGGAACTCAATGCAGAATCATTGGTACAATCCAAGGTAATTTAATTCAGTTCTTTAGTGAGATCCACTCAGACAACTACAGCACTTCTACAAGCTAAATTTACACTTGTACAGTTAAATTTTCTGTGATTTATCACAGATTAAATCCACGATTACTACAGTAATTTCAGAACACAAATGTAAGCTAGGTACATTGAGGGAAGTTGCATATAGCAGTAACAGTACTGAGGAAATTCAAGTTGTGAAATCATCACAACCGTTTTTGCTATGTGGGCTTAAGATATACACTTTTGTAGATATACAGCACATGTGAGTAATATCACTGATAAGTTTAGTCTGTGTACTTAGCACAGGCATAACCACACAAGTAGTAGCTAAGTTAAGTCAACTCAGATTATAATCAAGTTAGTAAAGCACTCTCGTCTAAGAGTCTAAATTTCTTTTCTAGATATAACTTTCCCATATATCTAATAATATAATTTTTTTCATCCTAGCGCCGCGAACCTTATAGAAAATTCATTTGACCTACGCGACCAACAGTTGGCCAGGGGGGACAGCGAAATCTAATTAGCATTTAATCTATTATTACGGACCGTCAAGAAAAAAACGCGACACTCTATAAATATATATCCTAAAAAACCTATACTTGTACCACTAATCTCAAACCTCCTGTTTATCAGAATGCTACCTGAAGAAATACCCCAACGGACTAAAAATATAGGAATAAAAAACAACTTTGGGAAAACTTACTCCCACACTAAGTGCTGGCTGATACATGAAAAAATAGCAGTCACCTATTACGTTGGGGTATCCTTCTAAAATGAGAATATACCAAAGGCAGACCGGTCCCACGACAATAATTTATGGTACAATAAGCATTGTATCACATATCATTTCCATAACTAATATTTACTAGCAAATTCTTTAGCAATTAAATTTAATATTTCGTGTGAAAACCCAATTAAATTTACATTGCCACAGTAAATCTTATTTAACGAAATTTTCATAGGTTCTGGGCTGATAAAATCTGGTATCCAGATAGTAGCTTATTAGTTAAATTGAATCTGATTGCATCAGTATTATTACACATAGCGCAACTACTCCAGTCTTGCCGGCTAAGCCCAGAGTAGGGAAATAATTAGATCTGCCTTCAGTATACCTCACAAATGGGGGGAATAATGCCATTATCCAAGCCCTAACACATACCTAGCATCACTGATAAACTTCCTCATGAAACATTTTCTCTTGGCTTAGACAAGGCCAAGAGAAATGGTTAATGCAAAGTAGTCTAATAAATAACCAATCTCTTAGCTTAGACAAGGCTAAGAGGGATGGTGAATTATCCTCAACAAAATCACCCAATACCAGATGACAAAGCATCATTGAAATAAATTAATTCAGCACTGTGTCCTTTAAATATAGATTAAATTGGATCACCCCAAATTAGGCAGTGTCGTGTAAAACTGGCAGGGTGTTCTTAGTGTTATAAACACTGCAAATCCTTTTTATACATTTGATTTGCTATGGCCATATTTAAGTCGTGGTTTATCCACTCAATTCATACAAAAATTAAAGTGGCTCATCGCTCTGCGGCGTGTCCAGAGGTTAGCTGGCCTTTTAAATGCTGTCACTGTTGTGACACTGACCAATAAAATTGATGCCATAACCATGTCGTATGCGGCAGGTACCATAAATAAAAAAGGCATCTGTGGTAAGGATGATGCATAGCACTAGTACCAATGGCACTTTGTATAGCCAACAATACTATCCATACTTTCATTTATTTGGCTCATCATGATCAAGGTGTCCGAAAATTCTGCTAATAAAGAGGCTATGCCCCATGTCTATTCCTTGCTACCATAACTATAAAATTTACAAATACAAATTGCTGAATCACTGAAAACATTAGGGATTTACATTGGCTCACACCAAGTTAGGCATGTCCTCTGAATCAAATTGGTATTTTTACCATCAGCAATATGCATTCCCTAACCTTGGATAATGGCAACAGCCTACTTTTCATCAAGTTTCATCCACACCTTAGGGACCAGAAACAATACTGGCCTATATAACTGGCTGTCTTAATAGCCCATTGCTGAAAACATATTATTTGGCTCTCGTCCGATCAAAAAAATATTATGGAACGTGTAGGAAAAATTAATAGATTTCCATTGGAGTTTAATTTGGCTCTCGTCCATCAATAAAAATAGAAAAAGGTAATTAATTAGGTACTTAATTCGGGACTCGTTAAAAAAAAAGCAATTTTTGGGCCTAAACCGGGCGCTACTATCAGGAAAATCGTTGAAAAACTTATATTTGCCGGCAAGTTTTTCAATATTTCTCCCGAAACCTAATATTTAGTCTACGAATTAACTAGTACTCAGGGTTTGCGTCTCCTCCTCTCGAACGAACCAGATTGCTAGGCCACCTCGTGATTCAGTATCGAACGAACCAGATTGCTAGGCCACCTTGTAGTTGAGTATCGAACGAAACAGATTGCTAGGAGACCTTGGGGTCGAGTATCGAACGAACCAGATTGCTGGGCCACCTTGTAGAAGAGAATCGAACGAACGCGATTGGTAGGTCGAACCGCATGAACTGCTAGGCCAGAGTGACACTTAACGTGAGTGGGCGCTAATGAGGATTGTGGATACCTAAATAGAACAATGAATTTATTAATTAAGGATTTTAAATCTGTTATATTTTCCACTAGGTGGTCTCGAGCACGACATATAATTTAAGATATCATAGTGGAAATGTAATCACAAAAATAAAAATTCCTATGGCTCAAATTTTCTTTGGTTTCTAAGCACTGTTTGAGCTACTCGTAACCAAGCCACTTAGTGGATTCAGGTCACCTATTGGTCAAGGAATATAACCCACTAGTGCAGGGATTCTGTTTAATTCAGATGTTTGACTTTCGAGCACTCACATACAGATTCATAGGAATAAATGCTTCACAACCTTGTGGTTGGATACTTGGATTGAGGGGATGATTTGATGATAATCACCAGGAAGATGCCTAGTAATTATTTTTGTATTCACCTACAAAATTTGTGAAATGAAAAAGTTTTGATTTGAGTAAATTATAAAAATATAAATGACATGTACTAGGTGTTATCTATGTATAAGTAGTCCCTGATATAAATAGATGTGGTGACTTGACAACTCTGAAGGAGAAAATCGGAATGTGTGGCTTAGGCTTACTTAGTTGCCATGTTATGGAAGACCAGATATACAGTAAATGAATGGTGAAATTATTTATATCAAACATTTGGTGATCAATTTTGAGCTCAAAGATTGAATAATAAGTGGCCAACAACTGTTTAGGTTACAATGAACACTATAACCATTGTAATCCGTGTCGAGTGTAGTTTAAATTTATGAATAAAATTCAGATAATACTTGGAAAAAAGTGCTTCTAGAGTTCGTTTAGAATGATCTTATACGTTGACAGTGTGTTTACCCACACATAATAAAAAAATGGCGGGGCTACTGTGATTGTTAAAATGCAAATTAAGATCATGTTTATCGCCAAGAGGACGCCAATACGAACTAAATTAGGTTTTGTTACTTTTCAGACTCTAAAATACTTTTTGAAAAGTTGAAACTTCAATTCTCACCGTCGTCCTGTTCAGGAAGAAGCAATTGCCGGTTTCCGCCATCTTGGATTTTGACTGAGTCGGCGTATTTGAAAGATGCGCATTGACTTTTCGTTTTTCATCATCGCAGCGCTGTTCTCGGTATTATAATTCGTATAATACGATAGCCGGCAGTCAGTAGATGACTTTTACACGTTTTGTGGGTCTCGGACAAGCTGTGCTGTCTTTGCGAACGCACCCCACAATTCGCAGCTTCTCCGACGGCGACCGCGAAAAAAGGAAGGAGATGGTTGCGATCCTAGACATCACGTGATCGAAACGTCATCGGATTGCATCAGAATTGCCGGGAAAAAGTTCTAGAACATTCGAAATCTAGAAAAAGGCGCGTAAAAAGCACATGCGCGCGCAGCAAAGGTAACTAGTTTACACCAGTTTACCTACCAATCGGACCAGCCCCGCCTGCACACGAGACTAATCGATGGTGGTGGTTCCATGCTACCGCTTCGGTTCCATGCTATTTCTGTAATAAGCGACCAAATACTTAACGTAGACTCGCACATTATCTGAATATATATTGACACTATTGTTATGATTATTTTCCCGTAAATTTATTGCTAATTTGTGTTTTTTAAACCTTTGCTGATCCCATTGCTCTTGAAAAGAGTAGCCTATTGCACACTCGTGCCTGAAACCGATCACCGTGCAAGTTTTGGGTGACCCAGGGTGCTTGTATAGACCCTACGAAAACGTTACATTAGGCTGGGTTTGCTAGGGGCAACTTAACACCAACACTTCCAAAACATTAATCTTAGCCTAGCCCTCAATTTTCAGCCGCTATGCCAATATAGTAAATCTTGAATTACTCGGGCTGTATTGATAATACCAGACTAAAATAATTTTAATTGAATTTTATCGCAGTGTTGCTGGCTGTACCGTCTGATTACGGTAGAAGCTAAGCAAGCTTGCCAGACAGAAAAGTAGAACAATATTTTCTCTACCCATAGTTAACACTAAACCAAACAATCAATACAGCTTTCTTTCCAGTAGATATACAAGACTGTTACATCCAGTTCTTTATTGTAGCTAGATAAAAAATCTTCACATTATTTAGGAGTTTGACAAATGCATTCACGATACTGCATATGAAAAATAGAACAATGAACAGACAGATAACATCTCATTTTAAGTAGAAATAATTACATCTAATATAATAAAAGCAGGTAGATATTTATTTACAGCTCAATAAAATCAAAATTACCCAATGCCATTCATTAACAGTAGGGAATGAATAGTGCACGAATAACTAGAATGAACTGTACTATACATTCCAGTAATTACATGTTTATTTAACCAATGCATAAGTTGTACTGTAAGCAAACTAGAAAAAAAATAATAATTAAATGATCCCAGTGCATATATACATGCACATCTGATATTGTGATGTTAGTTAGTTTGACTTGTTATATTTGATTCCTACCAAGTACCATGATAATAATTACTTTTTCATAGTAAGGGTATTATGAGTGACACAGATTGTAGTCCGTAGTATAATGCATAATCACAGGGACTACAGGGACAAGAGCATGCATCAAGATATGATCGGAAAAATCTCTATCAGAGGGAAGCAATGACGCAATAAAAATGTTCACATCACAAACATGCATTACAAACCAAGCAGAAACCATTAGCAAAAAGCAACATTAGCTTGTATGGCACATTGAATAATTGTAGGAAAAAGTCTTTCTAAGGAATCACTTCAACATCCTCGCTGTGTTTACCAGCGAATAAGTGACACCACTCATATTCAATTGAAAATGATACGAAACTTTCATAGATAAAATTTAAGATTTTTTACAAAAGCTAAAATGAATGAATGAAAATTGGCAGCAACCTTCTTAAATTCTTAAATAATTTACAATTTACCCGGGAAACTATATTGTGGAATGTAAGCTGGAATATTTTACTATTTCAGGTGAAGAGTAAATTTCAGCATGTCCCGTCCATCTATTTACCTTGCACATTGATCATAAAAAATGGTATGTATTGCAAATTCGTGGAGAAACAATTTAAGGGAGAAATAAAAATAAGAAAAGTATTTAAGAACTTTCCAGTGAGTGCAGAACAGGTAAAAAATGGCATGGCACAACCACAATAAATGTAATATTTTTGTACATGCCAACATTGTGGCAACATAGTCAATAGCTGATAGATTCAGTGCTATGGAAGAAGGTCTATTATATAAGGCATATGTTTACCAGGGTTTGAGTATTCATGATTCTGAAAAGGTGGGAAACATGTTCAGATCATTAAATTCTTCCTGGGGATATGTGTTCCCGCCTTGTTCAAGCATAGACAGCATTGTTTCCTAAGTGCAAAGAATAAAAGGGTTTAATGTAGAAACATTAGCTGACATCTCTAAATAGGGAGTCGGTCCCAACACATATATCTAATACAGCATTTATTTAAAGGATTAAATGTATCAGCATAAGCTGACATTTTCTAGATAGTTATTATTAAAACAGTAACCTGTGTCGGATAGGTTTCTTGTTGCCGTCCATCTGCTGGAAATCCTGGCACCGGAGGTGATGCCTGATAGGCTGAAACACCAGTAGTAAACATCCCACTGTGAGGTTGTTGAGCAGCTGCAAGAAATAAATTATAGACTGATATTATTTTTGTACTAATAATACAACGATTTCCTGATTTTTTACTGCATTGATATTTAAAACTAGTAGAACAGCCAGAAAACACATAAAAATGACTCTGCTTACCTAATACACCTTGATAATGATCCAAGAGCGATTGTGAATACTGAGGATTCACAGATTCTCCAGCAGAAACTCCAGAATTGTTCCAAGGAACCTGACCGATAGTAGCTCCAGACACTGGGCTAAACTGGGATGCCATCTGAGGAAGATAAGAAAATTACTAATTACTTATATTGATCAAAATTGAAATTGGATCAAATAACTATTCATGTCTGCAGGATCACAAAAAGCGTTGCAATTGTAATTTTTTGTAATCAGTCTTCAAGGGACAAGACTTACCTGTGCAGCCTGCGGATGGTTTCCTATATTCTGTGGAGGATAGTTCAGAGTCGTTGTAGGTGACTGCACGTCAGGTGACTGCGTTGGTTTACCTCCTTTACAATAAACAAATGAATGGTTAGTATTCAATATAGACTCAGCACTAAACTGGAGAGATCTTGGATTGAAGAGGTTCAACTTGGATAGGTTTGAGCAATTTCAGCTTAGAATTTTGATCTTGTTTAAATAGTAAACAATAATATCATTGTATGGCATACCAAACTGTTCAATGCCTCCCTGCATAGCCTTATCATTTCCAGGATGGTTAAAAACTGGATTTGCCTTATGCTCTGTGACATCACCCATACCTTGTGCCTGTGGTGGTCTAAAAGAAAATCATTCAAGGTATTAAAATACGGAATGCATTCAATAAAAATGCAGTAGAGATTTTAATTTTCAAGTACACTCATTCCCCGTTTGAGGATTCACCTAATGAATTTCAGTATTGAGCTCCTCAATCTCGTTTTAGTTCGTAAGCATTAAATAATACAGAAACTACAGTTCATAGACCTCACCTACCCCCAGTAGCTGGGTAACATTACGTTTACACTACGAAACAGTATCACAGTATCATTTCTTTGTATAACATGCATGAGATTCTCAACAGACAACTTACTTAACAAGAGAATTGGTACACACAATATATTCTACTTCATTGTTGTACGGATTCTGAAATGCAAAAGAACTTGTCCTCATCAACACGTACTCTCCATTTTGTGCACGGAACCGATGCATCATTGAGAACACCTGAACATTGAGTAAATAATGAATTCATATTGTTGCTATTTCAATATCTAATGTGTAAATCAAAATCCGGTGTACAAATGAAGCAATAACAAATGAGTCGACCACAGAAAACTTTGTTACCTGGCCCTTTCGCAGCACAACTTGATTAAAAGTTTCTTCAACTTGCTCAATGTCACTTGCATGATAAAATTCGGCAGGCTTTTTCCCCAGTAAATCCTTTTGAGAGAATGAATAAAAATCATGAAACCTCAGGTAAATACAGATCAATTAGATATGTAAAAACAAATTCAACAATACCTGTGGTTGGTACCCGAGAATGTTTGTAACGCGCATGTCGACGAAAGTATAAGTGTTTTCAAAATTATGCCGTGACACAAATTCACTTTTGTCCATGGTTGGGTTGAGGTCACCAAAACTTGGATGGCTGGTGATCTGAACAAGATAATATCTTCTATATAAATATAAGTGAATGTGTTTGGGTGTTCGTCGGTTTTATGTTATACTAAACCATACGGTTCGACCGATTTCGCATAGTGACTATATATTATACACTTTATACACAAGTAAGCTGGCTATTGAGTGAGTGCGTCTTATGTATAACTAAAATTGGATTAGGTGTGCCTCAGAATATGTAATGTACAGAATATACATTAAAAGCATGGAGCCAAGACATCATACAGAAGTTTTAATGAAGTTAAAAACAGTAGATGTTTAAATTTAGTTTTCTACTAAATGCTGTCTTAATAAACCTCACCTGAAGACGTGCAATTCCAACCAAACAATAATTACTACTGGCATTTTGATTTTGTGCAGACATATCTTCCATTGCATCTGGTTGGCTGTCAACACCGCTGTACCCAGATGGAGGCCATGGTTTGATGTAGCCAGTCACATGCATTACAGAGTGTGGATCTTCGTCCTTTCCAATTGCTCCCAGAGTGTTTCTTTATCGATGGAAAAGAAAACATGCATCTCAGAATACATAATATTTCCCCAACGGTAATATATAAAATATCATTAAATAAGAATCCAATCCACACTCCTAATCAAATATGCCTCATATACAGAAACTGTAGCTTGTGCGCCTCAACCTAAGCCCAGAGAAGTATATGACTAAAAATAAACTGTGTGAATTATTTTGTATAAAATAGTGACTAAATAACTAATATAATTCCCAAAATATGTGGCTGTGTAACACCTATACCTTAAGCAAAGGGGAACAATACGATATTTCGCCTATTTAGCATCAAACTACCCTGCAATAATATTTGACCCATACCTGGCATGCTGGTATCTAGGTGTTGAGCTGCTAACTTGCATTTTTCCACAGCGCATGCGACAAATGAAAGCACGCCGTGATCCATTGCATAATCTGACAGAGCTTTGCTGACCTTCCTTTTTCACGGTTCCGGTCTTCATATCTAGTATACGGCCTATCATTATAAAAATAGCTTTAACTTTCAGTGTTTTAACTAAATATAAATTTAGCAAGCTAGAAAAAAGGACATGACACTATTCCCGTATTTCCTAAAACAGAAGGATAAAAAAGGCAGTGAGCCCTCAATTTAACAGAATCACAGGGGGAATATCTGTGTGGAAACGATATAGTCAATGTCAAAGCAATTTGATTAAGTTTCTTCTTATTTCTCTCTAAACTCATAAATACAAATATCAGAAAAGGATAGTACCAGTATTTTGAGTGTCACTGATATTCAGCTGTTCCTGCACTTTGGTGACATCATCAGAATGGATGAGATCGTACAAACTGTGTCCAATCCAGTCTGAATGTGCCTGGAGGAATAAAAGCATGTGTTACTCATTCTATGTGAAAGTCATATAGACATCAACGCTTACTAAGTTTATCTAACACTGATACAATACAGAATATTCTTAACTGCCTCAATGTAGAGATGATTTACCAGATCTAGAACAAATAGTGATATTGCCTACCTGGTTCAACACAGCTGTGACCGTGTCAGATACGTAAATGATCAGTCCTGTTTCACACGACGCAACGAAAAGAAAACCGTCTGCCGATTCGAGTACAAGATGTTTCAGTTCCTGGTGGAATCAAAATTATGACAGTAATGTATCCGAATACCTTCATAGTTTTAACAAAAGCAGGCTAATTCATTTTACTTGATCAGTGAGGAAGGCAGGCTTATATGCGCTGTCCATTGCACCACCTGACATAGCTCCACGTAATTGTTTCATGTGTGACACAGCCATGCGAAGTATGGTGAGTTTGTCTGGTTTTCTAAAAAAAAAAAATTATTTTTGTAGTTTGTAGTGAGTATTTTTTTAACCCACTCAAACAAATCCTACTCCACATTTGAAATAGCTTCAAATATTTGACAGTTCATACCTTGCTAAAGCACTGCAACTTGGCACCATATCAGACAGTTCTGTGATGTATGCAGTCATCTTATTTCTTCGCCTCCTTTCAATCTCTGAATGATTCTCCCTCGCAAACCTTTCCTTATCCGCTTGCGACATATCATCCAAGTTTGGACTTCAATAAAACAAAATTATCTCAATAAAGATACAAGTATAACAAACTTTCTCGAATACAAATGGATAACAATCTGCAATACAATCAGAATAGCATGGGAACTTGAATAGTAAGTTATCTGCTCTGTACACTAACTTCAAAACATGCTCTCAGTTCCGTTCACTCAAGAATTCAAGCCAGGATCAATCAGGAGTGACATAACGGAATAGGCACGTTTCTGGCAGTAATATCCGGGATATAGTTTGTATACAAAGCATAGCCGTATGGTAATTACCAACTGGTGTTTTCAAGCTATTAAATACTCTTTGTTTCCTGTTAAAACTCATTAAGTGTCACAGAAAGAGAGAGAGGGGCACATGCCTATAATGAGAATAAATGTCTGGTAAAAGGATTTTCTGCAGCGGTAGACAGAAGTCATTAGCTAGGAACATAGGAACTTAAGTAAGCAGGACGGTATTTAGTGAAATATAGGAAAAAAGAGAAAGGTCATTAGAGGAAATAATAATTGGAAAAGGTCAAATTTGCAGGTACTATGATTAATTATTTGATGGAGTTGTAACACTGTTTAGAGGGAAATGTTTACTAATGTTTTTCAATATCAAAATGCAAGATGGAAGTTGTTGCATTAGTGCATGTTGCATAGGTACAATACAGGATAGTCAGGTCAGGTAGATAGGTCAAGTTCTAAAATAGGTGTAATATTAAAAAACAGTAAATGATAAGGTAAAATCTTTTCACCACAGGTATTTTATCATAATCAAATATTGTCTTCCACGAAAAATTTACTTATTGGAACTATTCTCGAATAATCAAGAATAAAATATTCTGAAAGGAGTTTGCAATATGTATGTCAAGGATTCTCAATTCAGCATTGTTGTTATAGAATATTTCCAATGACAGACACAACAAAGCTAACCCATACAAGTTTTAATCCATAAAAAATAATATAACAAAGCCTTAAATATTTTTTTAAAACTCACTCGCTTCCTTTTCCCATGGAGCCCGACTCCATCTCATCTGTTTGTAGGCAAGATCAGGTTATTTTAAATGGTAGATGTGAGAATGCTGTTGAGAAATGAACAGAGAAAGTGAGTTGAGAATGAAATTTACAGAAACAGCAGTGGAAAATACAATGTGTGAATGAACATTGGCAATGAATTTATGTTGGTATATAACTCAAGAGTTGTTGATAGGGATTCCTAACGATAATTAAAACTGTTATTTATTCTGCTGTTGGGCGTGTGTGTAATTCGTATTTCATATAGACCGTAGCGACTTAACTAAAATTCCGGTGTAGATTGCAAAATTTATCTATTTACCGAACGTTCTTAGACGTTACCACTACTATCGGAAATTGAATTTTTTATATGTATGCCCAGTCCCGATAACCGCAGGTAAACGCCATGTGCAAAGAGCCACTTCTACCCTTATTATACTGTTATATATAGCGAGCACTGTTTGAAAAAATCAAAGCAAATTAAGTAGAAAACGTTTAAATTCAATCTAGTAGTAGTTCTAGCTTCTGAATTAAATAATATTACCTGTAGTACATTTCTATTTCATATAATTTGAACGAGATACAACTTTGATCGAGTTAGCGAGTAAACAGATTCTTTGCGTGACGTCATGCAAAGTAATGAATAAAAAATTCAATGGGGTCAAATGTCAATTCGTAATTAGCTACATCAAGGGTGGAATGCGATTAGCATTTTGCAGCAATATAAATAGTTGAATATTGACAAAACTTTAATTAACACTCTACACGCTATTATTATTTGAGAATTTGGGTAACATGTTTAAAAATTAAATAGAAATCGAACATAATCGGTACAATTCGAAGGTCAAAGGTTGCACAAACAGCATCAGCTTCAGCATGATTTGTGTTTCATACATCTGACAGTGGTATCTCACAAGCCAGTAAATATCAAAACCCCAAAAAGCTAAAATTCTCATGGAATAAATAATTTAATTGTATCACAACTCCCATTTTTCATGCCTAGACCGTTAACTAAGTAAAAAAGAGAGCGAGAGTATGATGGAGGGTTCGAAATTACCACAAAAAAAGTATTATAGACAGAGGGCACATTCAAATCCACTCGGTGATCATAATTTTGACTACCCCATAAATCCAGAGAAAATGAACTGGTCACAATGGTTTCCTCAATATTTTAAAGAAGATGAAGTGAGCAATATTACTTCATAACTTTTATATTGTCGACAAAATGAATGATATAAACTGTGCATTCTATTGGATGAATAAAACATCTTTGGTTCATTCATTACAAATCAATGCTTTCAATTATTTTATTTAATCATCTCCATTACGAATTATTTAGAAAAGTCATCAGCAAGTTGAACTACTGGACATTGGGTGTGGCTATGGTGGACTACTCGTTTCATTGTCAAAAATTTTGCCTGATTCGCTGATAGTCGGCTTAGAGATAAGAGTGAAAGTGTCGGATTATGTGCAAGACCGGATAAAAGCGTTGCGAGAGAATGCGTCCAAAGAAAGCCCGCAGGCCTATCAAAACATTGCTTGCATTCGAACGAATGCAATGAAACATCTGCCGAATTTCTTTCGCAAAGGACAGATCAAAAAAATGTTTTTCCTTTTTCCTGATCCGCATTTCAAGAAACAGAAGTACAAATGGAGAATCATCAATAAGACTTTGTTGGCAGAATACGCCTACGTTTTGGCCGTGAACGCTATAGTGTATACAATAACAGACGTGAAAGAGGTGCATGACTGGATGGTACAACACTTTGAAAACTATCCATTGTTCGAGAGGGTGCCAGAAGAAAGTTTGAAACATGATCCGTGCTACGATGCGATCTTCAATACCACTGAAGAAGGAAAGAAGGTCGAACGGAATTCAGGCGATAAGTTTCCAGCAGTTTTCAGAAGAATAAATTATAGTTGATGTAATTTGTCACATGTTTCCCAGTTCTGCTTCACAGTTTATCTGTATCATTTTCTCAAAAGATATTCAGTTGCAATAAAACTTTTCGGTATGCTACATCGTTTCTTGTTGTTTGCTAGTTTTGAAGCTGAGTATGTGACAAGGGGGTATTAGATTAAGTCCTAACTATCATCAAATTAGCCAGACTATAATAAGCAAACCAGCATGTGAATATTATTGTTGAGCCCCATACTACTTAACAGCTTTTCTAGTTGAGAGGATCTGTATATATACATATTTTACATAAACGCTACACATTTGATAAAACACAACCGATTATATCAAACTTGATACAAAGTCTTTCAGTGAGGTAGCTACGGTCAAAGGAATTGTAACTGAATGTAATTTTGATATACTTCATTTCAGTTTTGTCCAAAAAGTGTCTGATTTTGGCCTGCAAACACAATGACATGGTTACAACCTAAATTAGTGGTTGCAATGTCAAGTGACTAATACATCTTACCATATTATCTTCTGTCCGCAAAAGCTGCCATTGTGTTTTATCTCTGCTCTGCAATATCTGTGCTGTTGCATTCAAATCTTGTTGATCCGTATCAAAATCTGCTGTTATACCAGTAACATGTAACATCAACGCCAAGGATATTTTAATCCACTGAATCAATAAAAAAGTTCTCATTGTTATATGCTAATGTTATCAGAAAGTTCTAATGCCAAAGTAACTATACCAATTTGCCACCGTCTTCAGCAAGTGCAAAACAGTAGCTTTTTGAAGAAGTTGAATGTACTATATCACTCTTGCTGATTACTTCCGAACCAACATCATGACCAACAGTGACTAGTAAACTCTCAAATGAAGTCAGTAATGAGACATAGCAAGAATCTAGGAAACAGTTTCATCAAAATGTAGGTCTGATATACTGCATGTTTAGTTAGATGTGGATGTAACGGAAATAAAATTCAAATAACAACTAATAAACCTTTGAGAGTGATCTCAAAATACGAGTACTCTCCACCATTTCTAAGCATTAATCTTGAATCAGAAGAAGAGGCATCATACGCAAGCAATAAACAGTGTGAATTGTTAAACAGGAAGGATCTAGAAACAAATAGAATTATACTGTACTACGTTTACACCAAGATGTCTGCAATTTTCTATACTGTTTACATTTTACAATTTAAACAGATTCATATTCAATTGATACATCTAATCTATGCATGTAACTGGAATGAAATGATGATCAAATGTAGTGGCTGGTCCTCTATTGTTATTGCCTCTATAACATTCTAGTAATTTCATGATGCTATACCTGCATTGCTTCCAGACATTATACAGTTTCAAGCATCTATCCATGCATAATTCTTCATCATCAGTTTCAATTATTTCAACCAGGTCAGTTCGATTTCCATTTGAGAAGTCTGCCTTTATATCACTTGTGAGTTTCCTGAAGTCTTTACTTACTAAAGTAAAAAATCTTTGCAATGTAATATAGCATCATGGTATATATTATAAGAAGGGGATAATTGGTTATTAGTTATTTAATGAAATTAACATTGTGAAAGGGTAAAAAATACACATGGTTAGGAATAACAGTTACATACAGTGGTTGAATTATGAATATATATTTTAATGGATGACAAGTGAATGGAAGAATTTAATAAATAAAGTATGCAATATCAAATGTTTCCAACTGTACAGACTAACCTGTTACTTTGACAATATAATTTTCACATATAAAAGATAATTTTGATCCACATTCAATGGGTTCCCAGCTTGTGGAGTTTGTGGATAATGTCATACAAAAACCATTCGTAACAATAGTTTGATTGTAGTTGATATATCTCACAAATGATCCATCAACCCATGATAAGTAATTGTCGTTCAGGCCTAAAATGTTCAAATTCAACTTAGTGTTATCAAAACAGTGAAAGTATGCTGATCTCATGTAAACTTAATACCAATTAAAAAGTCTTCAGTAACTGTAGAATAGTTAAAATGTATCCTTACCAAAATATGCTTGCTGAATGTTTCCCTTCTTTCTCATTAGCTTTTTTAGGTATTGTTCCATTTCATATGAATTCACGATGGCAAGATGACCACCATCAGACTGACAAATATCATTTGCCTCAGTCCAGCTTGCATTAGTGTCAGTAAATATTTTAAATTGTCTTCCAGTGTTAGGTTCATTGTGGTATCCTGATTCAATACTATGTTGGCTCATATTAGATTTACCTGAAAAATAAATTTCCGTTTTTGAGCTCATAATCTGACTTTTATCTGAATTTATGAAAATATTGCTACAGTTTTGTCAGTGAGTATTTTAAATAAGCAATTATAAAATATTTGTGAAGACATAAAACTCGATACCAGTGTTTTTATAATTTCTACACTGGTTTTTCTTCAATCCCCATGATAAAGTGATTCCACTCCTCACACTGTTCACAGAATCATGAGTTTTATTGAGCTTCATGGAAAATCTCATCCCAATGCAGTAACCTGGTGAACAAGGAGCTTTCTTATAGATGATATATAGCATAATTTATGGAACAAGCATATTTAGAGTGAAATCCATTATATGTTTCATTTTATTACATTCTTACCGACTTCTGCAATTGTTTGTCCCAACAAATAACTCTCCAATTCTTCCTCATTTGCATCTAAGAACATATATATAATGATTATACGCTAGAAAAAAAAATATCCATTTAAATAAATATTACCTCTTTCACATATATAAGCTTTATTTAAATTGCAGTCCGCAGGAGTCTTCATCCATGTATTTACTTGAAGAGAGTAGCATATATCTGAAGCATCTGTTGTCTGCAACAAGACTTAATATTGAAGTTATAATAAACTTACCAATGCGTGTATATTCAACAAATAATCATTACCCAGAAGCTATCGTATGTCGGCTTTTTCTCTGTGATAATCATTTTCAAATATTCATATGCATTGCTCTGAGGTAGATTCAATAGTGTACCACCTATTTCTTTGCATCGTTGTTTAGTTTGCTTGTAGGATTTTATGTCTTTGTATACACTACAAAAAATACACAGTAGTTATTAGTAGTTGACTTATTGAATAACATTGCGACTGTAAATGAACAAAATAGTTTTTTTTTTTGGTATTCTGATCCTTTTTCTCACCCATACACTTTCCCGCTGTAATAGTAATTCTTATTCTCTGGTAAAAATGCATATCCACGACATTCTGTTTGTAGAGAACAAGCCTGTTCACAAGCATATTGTGTAATCTGTCTGCCAAAATATAAATGCTCAGAGTCATCGCATGAAAATTTTCGATTAGTTTCCGTAACTTCAGGAGCGTTGCTGTCCTCTGTATGTGTTGGAGGTCTTGGATAAACTACACATTGGTCCTGGTGGCAGTATCTGTAAGATTAGAGTTTTTTAAGATTTTGCAGTTAATAAATAGTTTAGTAATAGTGTAAGATAATAAAACGCAAAAATAGAATCGATCAGACATTAGGTAACTGATTTACAGAGGAAAAAACATATGGTATTATAA
Organism: Halocynthia aurantium; assembly: GCA_013436065.1. Lineage (NCBI taxonomy): Eukaryota > Metazoa > Chordata > Ascidiacea > Stolidobranchia > Pyuridae > Halocynthia > Halocynthia aurantium. The sequence continues at coordinate 125,851 of QXVX01000028.1, read as the reverse complement.
TATATTTGAGTAACATATCTGGATGCATATGTTATTCATTTATATAACAAAAATTCAAATTTATTAGGTACTAACGTCCAGCCACTTTCTTCTGTTCCATTTTCATCTGTGTAACACCAACCAAGACTGCAATCATAGTATTCGACAGTATCGTGGATAAATGGGAATACACAATTATGTTTACTGGTTAGGCCGGCAAATGTTGTAGTCAATCTGTATCCGTGTATTCTCTCGCTCACTCTGCATGGACTTGTGTATATAGGGGTAAACAATTATGACAATATATATTGACTCAAGAAAATTAACATTTACTGAAGTACTCACAGTCGTTCTTGATAATATCTGTCAAGACAATATCGCATCTGGTCTGCCTCGTTATAACACATTGGAAGATTGGGAATGCTATTAAAACTAGTATTCTGCTCATAAAAACAGGAAAATTGGATAATGTCTTCATTGAAGGCTGGAAATTTACAAGTACCATTTTTGACAGGCACTGAAAATGCTTTTGGATTTTCATATGCATAAAGTTGTTTCCTTCCGTAGTGAACACAAGATAAAACTTCACTGATGTATGACAGTAGATCCAAATTGGATTCGGATTCAAATTGAATTCGACCAATTGTAGAGGAATCTCTTTCGAAGCAATTTTGTTTACTATGATCAACTATGACGTCAACAATCGGATTTGGCTGTAAGAGTAATCGCTGTGGAGTTGGCTCGCAAAACACGTAGTTGCCGTTATACACCGAGTCGGTTGAGCACCATGTTAAATCGATATCTAAAAGATATTGGGTTAATAGTTAAGATATACTACTTATTCGAAGCTATTGAGGCTGCCAAGATAACATATTGTACGTACTTTCATGGACAATCTCATACACATACATTGCATCTTCGTCGCAATCCACAGAATATCCATGACGTGTATATTGTTGCGATGCATCTTTTGCACTCAAACACATATGATTATCTTGAGACAGCTTGTTCACAGAAAAATAATTATGAATAAGTCTTTCTTAATACAATGCAGTTAAATAAATGCCGAGAACAAGAAAGCTGATAATCACCTTTATGGCGAAGACCTTCCAACCTAAATTCAAAATTTTCTGATGACACAAATAAAGGAAATCAATAAAATTTGTTTCGTTTTGAGGCACGATCAGAAGATTATGCAAACCAGGTGCATATTGAAGGTCATTCCAGCATCCTAAATCTCTGTATATATCTGTATAGAATATAGAATAATGACTAAATGTCAATTGTGGTTATGGGATATAAACCCTTGAGAAAATTTGTTACATCCTCTAGAACTGAAGATCAATATAAACATACAATTTTCACCCGAGCAACAGGCCCATTTTCCTCTAAATTCTATCTTAATGGAATTACGAATTTACCTATGTATTCACTAGTGCAGTAGGTGTAGTTTTTCCCGTTGAATTGAAAAGGAAATGCACATAAGTCCACTGTATTTGTATCTTCAAATGACTTTTCGCACGCTCTCCCACTATATCCAGGTTCGCACCGACAGATAAAGTTGTTGTGCCCAGCCAGAACACAGATTCCATTATTCAGACAAGGATTTGGGTTGCATTTTGAAGCTGGTAACATCTCGCAATGGTTACCAAAGTAGCCATTAGGACATAAGCATCTATACCACATAAAGGTTGCAAAGGAGGTTGCCATTTTGTATCTATAGTACTGCATATCTATTTGTTATATATTTTAAATATACAAACTTGAAGGTCTGGTATTCTGCAATACAAATCCCAAAATTTGAGCAGAAATTAAAATGGCAACGGTTCACAGACTTGGAAGGTAAAAACTTTGATATTTTGTTGTTGATTTGACAGTTCAATCCTTCGTATCCATTCATACACTGACAGCTGTGAGCAAAAAATGATTCAGAAAATTACATTATTGAACTTGAAAGGAAGAAGATTAATTTAAGACAAGAAAGACATAAAATCATGATCATTTTCATATTTTTACCTGTATATATTAGAAGATACTTCTATACATGTTCCTCCATTTTGACAAGCTTCATATTTCATACACATTCCTTCTGCATTTAATGTAGTGTCAGAGTCACACAAAGGGTCAACTCCATTCCAAATTATAGCAAGAAGACTATCATATACGCACTAGAATGAAATATAAACTAAATACATTAGTGAATGAAAACAATAATGCGAAGATATGGAAGAACTCTAAGAAGATTCTAATTTCATTGGATCTGAGCAATATACTTTTGTTATGTGTCTTATGTTGAGCTTGAAAGGCCTATAATTCAGTTGTGCGATCATAAGGGGAAAATTGAAGCTTTAAACTTAAAAAAAGTGATTAAGTATTGAGTCAGTAACCAGGTATGGAAACAGTAGCTTAATGATGGATACCATCTCTAGTCCTACTACATTGTATTGTGATTTCACCTGTCTGTTCTCTTGGCCAATGAATTTTCCACTACCAATGCATTCATACCGGCACCATTGATTAACTACAGAATTGTTATGATTATGTGGGCAGGTAGCTTGAACACCATATAGAGCTTCAAAATAAATATGGCAAGCATTAATTTATATTAAATATAGATATGTAAACTATTGTATTTGCATTACTTTGATCAGGGCAATAATGTATTTCACAATCAACTCCTGTAAATCCTTTTGGACATCCGGTTGTTTTAATGCAAATGGTTCCGATGGTGGGATCATTGCAATTGTTTTCAGTCCTATGAAATCATGATTTACTTACCAGATTAATTATCAATCTCTAATATGCAATAAACCTTGACTACTGCCCAGAAATACCGTGGAATTTGATATATATACTTACCAACTGCCATCTTTGTTCATGCTTACACAATTACCATCACGTTCAGTGTAGGCAAGAAAGTAATTTATAACAAAGTCACCGGACGTCATCCACAGCATAGTTTGGTTAAAACGCCGGGCGCCAAGCCACACTGTTAGAAATAATAACAAATCAGTTTATTCATTTTAAATATACTTAAATACATTATGAAATCACCATTGTCGAGCTGGAAATAATTCATATGAATTATTAGTAATTGAGTTGCTTCATAGGAAGTGGGTTCCGGTAGACTTCCTCCAAGATGTTTGCATAAAGCTTGTGATTCATCAAAGTTTTGTGTTTGAGCAAGCTTTTCATTCCACAGAAACAGATGCTCTGTCAATGGAATCCATGGGTCTGGCAAGTCTTCGTATACTGTTGACAAAATAGACGAGAAAAGAGACAAAAAAATAATTTCATTCCCTTTTAGTTCAATGTTTTTCCATATAATAACATACAGTGGCATTTATTATTATGCCTCAAAACCTGAATTATATGCCGGCATTTTTTGTGAATAAAACTAAATAAGAAATCAGACAATATTGTCAAGAAGGAGTATTGCATTACTATAAAAAAGGGCTTTGCAAATGGGATATCATAGTTGTATATAGTATATCATAACTTAACAACTACAATTTTTACCAATGTCACAGGTCACATGAACAGATTGAGTGGAATCACAATATATATCATAACGCTCCGCACATTCATCTAGCGAAGACTCTTCTCCTTGACAAAAAGGATTTCGGAAAGTAATATCCGTCTCTTCACCATGTTTCGCATATGACACCTAACAAGAATATTGATTAATAACGGTTGCAAAAATGATCAAAGAAAAGAATTTCTGACCATTTTTACTCCACTGAATCCAAGCTGTTTGCAGGCAACTTGAGCAAATGTAGTGTCTGATAATTGCTTCATGCATACATTACCCCATCCAATTCCCTGAATGTAATACTGCAGCACTCCAGATTTGATGCTTTTGTTGGGTGGGACATTTGAATTAGTCAACAACTTCTGTGATATGCGCAGCAAGCGTATGTTATCTGATTGAAAAAAAATGAATAAAAAATATAAAACCTCTGCTGATAGAATGCAATGAGAGGTAGAATAGCAACCCTTTCGTTATTGATCTAGCAAGATATGAAAGTGAACTAAACTAACTTCACTCATGCTTCAGGTTATATAATTGCAGTTGAATTTCAAATTTTCACAATACCATCACTGTTTATAGCATATATTATACAATAGTTATTATACATAAGTCAGATAAGTTAACTACTACTATGAACGAGGTAGAAGTCTCATTACATTTGTGTCAAATGAAATTGAAGATAGCTTACATCCTCCATGACAGACATGATAAAATGATGATACAGGCTCCACAGCTTTAGCATGAATATATTTCATCAACTGACGTATGCCATAAGCACGTAGTCCACCTTCATGTGCTGATGCTCTCCATTTTTCCAAAAGATAATCCAGAAATGTTCCATGATGAAATAATGGCACAGTGCATGAAGTAGTTTCATGCCACATCTTGGAAAAACATATTAGATTATTCTAATTTAACAATAAATTATCAGAATGAATTTGATCCTGATATGGCGCATATATACGTTTTGCAGGCAGATACGAGGTGAGTAATTCAAATGATCCCTGTAGTAGATTTCTTGAGTATCACATTTGTCATAAGTGAGAGTCAGTTCAAGATTTTTCTCAAAAAAGGTAAGCAAACCTGTTCTAAACAATGAAAAAATAGAGTAACATAATTAATGTCGCACAATCTTAATCTGCAACTTTCTATCAGACAAGCCCTCAGATAAATTCAGAAATGAACCTACAAAACCTGTCACCTGTATGAAATAAATTTATATACCTGCAACTCTATGCATTGGATAAAATTCAGCACTTAGAAGAGACCCTGTTCCATGCTGTATTGAAGCTTACCGAGTATTAAGATCAGAAATCTTTAGTTTCTTAAAGTTCAAAGATTTTTTTTCAGCTACAACAGAAAACAGATCACTGTCAGCTAATGTTTCTCTTGTTTTCAATTCCAGTATCCCCTTTCCTCTATTGATCTAAAATAGTCAATAAAAGTATTCAGTAATTCAAGATAAGAAATTGATAATATTGAAATTGAATACGCCTACCAACTGAAAATATTTTGAAATTTGCATGAAGCGGTGTGTGAATTGAAAATTGAATTCATATCGGCTGACAGGAACGTATTCAAATTCGCTTGTTGTTGCACAGTTTCCAGACAATGGATGGGTCAATGGAAAACAATTTTTTTTAACATCAGCGAGAATACATCTTTTCACGAAAGCACCACTACCAGCAGATTGAACAATTCCCTGTCTTGTGTTATTTGATACAGAATCTCGTACGGAAAGTACAAAAGCAGCAGAATGAAACTGCAACCATTTGGCTTAAAAAGAAAAAAAATATAGAGGCATCAGTTTAGACTACAGAATCCATGTTTTTTAAGATCAATTTTCATACTTGCTCTGAGAAACCTGCTGGAGATTTCTAAAAGGTGCTCAGTGCTGTTTTTGAAATGTGCTGTATCGGCAGAGGAAATGAGATTACCAGTGATTGAAAATTTGGAGTAAAATTTTCTAAAAAAATGAAACAGATGTGAATTGATATTAACATTACTACGATAGACAAGTGTCCACGAGAGCGATTGCTATCCTGCTGATAATATTTGATAGTCTATTTTTTTTTTATCGAGCACTGAGCATAAAAAAACATCCAAATCTACTAAGCAGTGGAGGAAGTAGGGATGCTCTTAGGTCAAGGAAGGGTAGATGCTACAAGACATAAACTCTCTAGAGTGACTGCACCCCCCCTTCCCCCATTTCCACCACTGCTTATAAGGTAGAGGTAATACTAACCGGATATGAGAAGCAGTTAATGAATAGTTCCACATGTCAAATAAAATGGACATGTTTTTGAGGATATGTTCTGATTCAATTGTCCCAATTTGTATTCTACCATCTGAAATACAGAAACAAGGTGTAACGTAAGTTTCCATATATATAACTATTTTAATCCGATAAAACCAAGGATGCTGGATTAGAGGCAGTCAATCTGTACTAGTTAAGGTATCATCTTACCAGCGGGAAGGAAGCATTCATTTTCAATATTCCTTCCTCCATATTCCTTAATGATCTTTCCATCCAAATACATGACAATGCCCTCTTGCTCATGTAGAGTCAGTATTAGGTTGTGCCAATTGAACCGTTGTTCAAACGAAATGGTGCTGTCATACATCAATGAAATGCCACAAATATTAATAATAAATGTATTTCTTTCAGGAATTTTGAATATTGCTAGAACAATAGATGCCGATTCAGCAGTCAAAATATCATCAGCAGCTACTGAACTGGTATAGTACAAGAATGCACCTCCACCATATGTATCTTGATACCAAAAGGATTGAGTAAAGGAATATAAGTTTTCTGAAGATACTGAAAGAGAATGGTGTTCTGGCATTGGTTTTGGCTGGAAATCCATCGCAAATCTGATGTTTTCAGATATTTCTGAAGGAGAAAATTCGTCACTGATATAGAGTTACATACTGCAGCTGCTAATTCCATACAAATTAACGGCTAGCTATTGTTTACCTTGATAAGGAATTCTGAAAACCTTTATATCTGTTTTATTGCATATTGTTAATGCACTCATCCCATCTGTGAACACTCCATTGCTTATGCCAAAACAGGAATTTGGCTCAGCATATCCATATGCATATATACCTAAGTAACAAAACAAGAAATTGGGAATGAACCAATGACATTTATGACAGAATTGGAATTGTAGATACCCTGTTCTTTGCATGTTACATAACACGATTCTTCAGGTTGATTCTCAAACTTCGTTAGATTGTGATTTGATGCATTGGTCCAGCAGCCATACTCAATGGCATCACCAACTATAATTATTAGGCAGGAAAAAAATTAGATATAAAATTGTACAATAGTAAATAATTGCTAATTGAGATATATAGTATAAAGTCAAGAGTTAAAATTCATTTACCATATACTGGAAATTTGAACGATGACAGAGGATCTTCTTCATTGTTCTTGAGATATTTCACAGCATCTAGAAATGGTTTCATTTATTAACACCTATGGCACATTGCACCAGAGTAAAAATAAAAAAAGTAAAATGAGAAAATTACCACAGCAATAAACTTCTTCTTTTAGAGGACAAATATTAGAGGCATCTCCCCAACCATAACAAATGCCAGGTTGAATTCCCCAAATAGGGGCTCCCCAAACTATATTATGCCTCTCATGAACAACACCAGAAAAACGTCCCCATTCATTTTCATCATTTCTACAAATACAAACAATGCATTAGACTTAGCAGGTAAAACATCTTAGTTTAAACTGTGTATATGTAAGCTCACATAACAGGAATCCATTTGGAGTTGGAATTGACCTTTGCAGAAGCAAGCTTTTCATAACTACACAAATCCTTGCCTCTATCATTACAAAATTCTCGTGCACTTTGCCAAGTAAAACGGTCAGGATTTAAGTGCATGAGATGAAAGCCTAGAATGGAGGTAACAATTTCATATTTTTAAAATTACATTTTCACGAACTCGAATTATATTATAAACATAATTAACAGTGTTATCCAGTCTGAGCTATTACCTTTGTTGGTGACAATACAAGTGCTGTCAAGCCAGTCTTTATCAGGACTTTTTATATTCAGCAATTGTTTATCAGCATTGATGAAAATATACATAGAGGGGAGTTCATAGCTTTCATATCTTGAGTGGCAATCCTTCAAGAAAAAATATTAAGAAAAAAACATCGTCATATGACGGACTGGGACAAATCGAGAGGAGGGGTCATGTACACACAAATTTAAACTATAAAGTTGAACAGTTTATATCACACATAAACCCATTTATTTAGCTGATATAGCAATCTGAAAGGGTGATCTTTCCACCACCCCCTTTGGGTAGAATGATGATAGAAAAGCAGACAGACCTGTTTATATGCATTATCACTTCTTTTCCAAAAAGTTGAACTGTCACTGTCACTCCATTTTTCAACAACCAGTATCAAAGAATCTCCTTCATCTTCACAATAGGTGAGGAAATATCCAGGCATGTCAACACTTTCAAATGAAACTGTTCCTCCTACTTCATTCAACCCTGAATGAAGATGACAATCATGTAGAATTCAAGAATCCAGTGTAGGGAATCACAGCCTAAGTAACCATACGAAGAATAACAAATAACCTGGTGAAATGATATAAAACTGAGAATCAACAGCATTGTCATTGTTTATCTTGAAGCAATCTGAGCAACAACTAGATCTAATTTTCTCCTGCCCAACTAGACTTATAGAAGCGCTGAGTGATGATAAAGAAAATGGTCCGCTCCTTCGTATGGATGATATGCTTGCATGAGAATTCTGCATGTGTACTATTGTGCTGCTTTTTTTCATACCTGTTAGTATAGAAATATTATAAGTATTTTATAAAAATAAGAATTCTCATCAAATGTATTTATCCATTAGTGAACAAGGTTTTGAATGAAACATTTTTTTCTTAACGGAATTGGCACACTAATACTGAAATTTGATTAACACAGAGTACAATTTAGATGAATAATTTACTTACCACAACAAAATAATGCTCGCGTATCCGAGTTCACTGTGGATGCTTTGCTTTTGAGAGTACAAGATTCAGCTGTTTTATCGATGATCAAAAAATCCATAAAATTGTCCCTTCAAATATGTTATGTCATCAATATTTTTACTTGAACCACAGTATATATCATTTCTTCAAGGCACTGCAGAAATTTTACCTGATAGGAGTTTGTATACGAGAAGAAAGATCATAAAAACCATAGCTGAACCCATTAGCAAAATTTGCATTGCAAATATCATCTGCCATGCACAAATCCATTCCTCTTTGTAAACAAATTTCTCTTGATTCATACCAAGTCATGGCTTGTTGTATTACAATGAACTCAATGGATTGTTTCAATTCTGTGAGTAGCAGTAGAATAAAATAAAACAAACAATTGTATTAGGATTGCCAATATTTCATTTGAGGAGCATATTTTTCTGTTAAGAAAGATCGAAAACATACCTTTCCTAACTTTAGTGTTGCTTGATTCTTTACAATTCCCATGAGCATCACACATGCCTAAGTCACAAATATAATTTGCTACAAATGCATTGCAATCTGCAGCCCTTATAATGCCATATTCCAGAGATGCATTCGAGTGAAGATACTGCAAATTAAACAATACATTTACCCATATAGTTATTTCTATATTATACCAATTCATCTTATTTGATGACTGTACTTTATTGCTAATCAAATAGTCATTTACCAAATCAATATAGATGCAAGTGTCATCGCTTTGGTATGTATAATCTTTTTCCAAGGTAATCCAGCTTGGGAAATCATCATGAAGATATTCATTATATTTTCCAGCCCATATTGACATAACTTTTCCTCTATTCACAGTATAATCAGAAGAATTTTGAAGTTTGCTCATCCACTCCTAAGACATAGATATTTTTATTTACATTTAAAGTAAGTTTTCAAGTGAAACTATCTAATTTTAAACAGCAACCTGAATAAATCGATACAATTCCTTGCTTTGAATTGGATTCGTTAATTCTTCAGGCGAAACCGAAGAGCTACACACTGCTTCAGCATGACTGTAAGTTGCTCTCGTGCCATGGAAGCAATAGTAACTTTCATCTTTTTGTGCTAAGAAACTTCTGAAGCACCTGCCTGCAGTCAATTAGATATCAAAATATATCGATTTAAAAATACTTCGAATGCGTAACGAAAATAATAAAATTTATAAAGTGTTAATTAAAGTGTAGCCAGTAGAAGAGTGTTATAAAAAAATTACAAATATCACAAATAAAAAATATTCCTATATTCATGATTAATTTCTGATTTAACACCTAAACTTATTTAAAGAAAAATACCTCACCTGGCTTTTGATAAATCAATGCATAATTAGATCCTCCGCAAGTTAAAGTTGGATCTTTTCTGCAGGGAATATTGCAGAATTGTTCGATCTCTAGCGAATGCAGAGTCAGGATTTTACTCTTTCCAGAAATGGCATCCCCACATAAGCATATTCCACCCAACTTCAAAGCAGCATTTTCATAGCCAAGAGCAAAACAATGATGAACACATTCTTTCGGAGTATAGTAATACTGATTGTACACAGGTGCTAGATTTTTTAACATTTCCTTCTTGAAACAGCCAAGTAATTCTGAACCTGAAATTCAAAAGGATTTAATATAAATGAATTAATAAATAGCAGTTTAGCAGTTCAGAATAGCATATAGTTTAGCCTGTTAAATTACAATGTGTACAAGTTTAGATGAAACATGAATTATTTATACCACATCACCTACCATTGACATATTCAATAAAACTTCCTGTGTATTGTGCTGGATCTTCATTCAGCATTCTTGAGGATGAAAAGACATCTATGTAACGATAAAGCTGAGTTAAAAGTAGCTCAAAAGCGATAAAACAACAAAGGAAAACCTCACAAGTGAATAAATTTTCCTTCTGAAACCAGGCTGGAGTAGAAGAATTGGTTGTATTCACCTAAATATTCAATACAAATCAAATAAAATGATATTGTGATTTCATTTCATAATTCACAGGTGACACTAACCTGATTCAAAGTTTCACCTTTATCCAAAGCAAACAGAGTGCAATTTTCTCCATCAAAAGTATACAAACTTCAAACATAAATGTACGAAAAATAACGGCATTATTTATATTATATTTTCTATGAAATTAAGATGGGAATCATCATTCCCTGACATTTTGAAAGATTTATAAGATAGTTTTATGTTTAATATTAAAAGACATCCACATAAATACACATACATATATTTATACAGTGGTACAACTTCAGTTTGGCTATGATGGCTTTGGTCTCCCTAACTGGTTTAAAACTTAACAAGATTCTACTGAATAACACTGATGAAGAAATGCCTCACCTGCAGATGTGATTCGTTATATTGAGACATTGATAAGAGCAAGTAACTTCATCAACTGTCTTTATAACAAGAATTGTATCCACTCCACTGACTGACTGCTGCATTGGAGTAAACCTGGAGAAACATTGTTATGTACTTATACAATGTTATGTGATGTACCTATAATATGGCTTGCTTTAATATAATTAATGTAGAAGTAAAGTGTGTAATGCATTTTGATTGTTAATACTAGCAATATAGAAACTAAATACAATGATATTTTTTCAATACCTATCTTTCCAGGTACCCATATCCATAAGATTCAGTTCTCGGCCAGTCACATCAATGGTTGCACAATTGGCATTATCTTCTTTCGTGAAAACTATTTTGACAAATCTTGCCACCGTTAGTCTTTTTAGCATCCAAATGTATGAGTTATCTGAATGCAACTGATAAACCACAGAAATATCAAATAACATAAAAAAATTGACCATTCATTAATTAATTAATGTATACCTTGAATTGAAGGGGTTTTACATTTGTCCATATCGAATTTTCTATACTTAAGGACACTTTTGTTGGTTTTGGAGTGTCTACGGATAAATTTTCATAGACATAGAAAATCTCTTCCTTATTTGCGTCGAGGCACTGATGCGATTGTGGTGCAATGATAATGGAATGTACCAAAACCAATTTCCCCAAGTCAACTTGAATCCATCTTAAAGTATGTTTATGGGTTATAATATTTTGTTCGTTCATAACTTGAGAAACAAGATTATTTATTATACAGTGAATGGTAAAAGATTTTCCATTGACATATAGATTGACCAAGTCATTAGGCTGCTAATAAATATTTTTAAACTTCCACCTCACCTGTGGCTGTCTTCTTTCAACATGCACCAACTACCACAATATGTTGGGAAGGCCATCCAAGGTGGGTTACTTTCATCATATGAAGATGAAATGAAGTTTTCATGAATTCCTTTCAAATTTCTCTCAGAAATTCTCAACAGAGAATGAAGATCTGTTCCATTTGCATTTAACAAATTCAATGTCATATTACCAAGTATTTTAATAAAGACTAACCTTGATAGGCTTACCTGAATGATGCTTACTTATACTGTACATTGGGAAGTCATCGTTACAAGGGAATCCTGTTGCAAAAAAATCACCTGTCTGATCGAAGAGCAGGTTGCCAAACATAAAATTTTCATCACCATATCTACAGTCGTCATCTGATGCAGTTCTATTTTGCATTAGTGCTAAAAGGGAACATAAAAATTCATAGAAGAGTTTGATAAAAGAATTCTGTGCAATGCCTTGATAAAAATATCCTTTCGTGTGATAATTTGCTCACCATAGTACTTACTAGCTTTAGTAACTGCAAAAAATTATTATTCCATATACTATACTCGTATTTAAACCAAGAAACATGTATATTGTTATACAATAGACGCACATGTATTGGATGGTTTTTCACAAATTCCACGTACTGAGTAGTGGCAGCCGACATCATGCCACAAACCGGATTGCTTGACAATTATACAATGTTCATTAGCTTGAGGATTTGGCTCACGAGCACTCCAATAAGTTGGATCTGCTGCAATTATCTAGGTTTAATATGAGTAAATATTATTACAGGATTTTCAATAATATCTAGAAAAGCGAAGCAACCCGCATTATTAAATAAAAATTAACACCAATACTTGATCAACATCTTCAAATATCTCGAGTCTTGAAGTGTCCGTGATACCGACAGCGATCAATCTATCTGTGAGATGTGTTGAAACTTGTCTGCAAATTGAGCACATTGAAACATCTTTTACACGAAGAATATAAATTACCAACTGAAAATTACATGTTTCATTTTATTCATTTCAGTCTTTTTGTAAAGCCACCATGAACAGTTTTAATATATTTAGTACTATGGAGTACCTGGCAACTGTTAAATTCAAATATTGTTTGGAGGAAAGTAGACCACCATTCATCATACAGTGTGTGTTCAAATACCCCATTTTCATCTTGGGAACTGTCCAATACTCATAGTTATTTCCAGGCTTATACAACTCCATTTGAGATTGTAGCAGTGAAAGTGTCATATTCGAACCTGTAGAATAATAAAATTAGGAATTAATAAGAATAGTAACGTTTGAGACATCTGAGTGCAAATTTTATCTATTTTGTTTAAGAAAGAGAGAAGAATTAAACAGAGACAATAGAGATCAAATAGTAACAAAGGCTGGTCTAATGCAAGATCGCCACAATTTTTCTATTATGCTAGATCACCAGAATCTCTGCTCAATACCGAATAGATATTTCGGTATTTATAGAAATGATATTTATATTTATATCATCATACTTCCAATTACCCAATTTAAGAAATCTGAATATTTATTTTCAAATTTACCCAACTCTGGCAACATTTCTCCATTCGATGAGCACCCCAATACTTCGAGACGCATTGTTATGTGAGTGTGAAATAACAAAGGATACAGACGAATAAAATTTGTTATTATCGGTGTCGAAATGTAATTTGTAGCTTTTGAAGATGAATCACTGTTGGCAGTAAATACCTGAGATCAAGAATAATAAATCCAATAATAATCCAAAATAGACCTAGCAAATAAATGTTATCTATTTAAATTACAATGAAAAGTATACAATTATTGTGTTTGTCAATTTCAAAATTAAAATTTTACTTCGGACTGTGTATTCTACAAACCATATGTGTGTTGTCTTGCTCTAGAACGTATACCCATGTAGAACCATCATCAGAGTAAGCTATTTTGTATGTTTTTACATGGTGGATGTAACCGGAACCTTGTGTAATAATGCCAGCTACCATATATTTGGATGGAAATTGAATCTGAATCCATGAATTTCCTTGGAGATCAGACACTACAATGAAATACAAGAGTGAAAACTATATCGAGCAGATGTAGAAACAACTTCATGCTTGAATTTGACTTCGGATTTCAATCTTTGAATTGTTTGACTTGAAATTATATAATTGAAATCATTAGATAGATGTAGATAAAATAATAATATAATACAGGAGACTCCTAGTTAGATAACATTGGATTTAAGAATTAGTCATACAACTACAAGCCCATCCATCATTAATAGTTGCGTTGTTATCGAATCCAAGGCGTCCATGACTAGGTAGATGGTGTTCATCAAAATAGGAGGAAGCCGTTATTTTTTCATTCGCAATATTTCCATTCTCCATACCCAAAGGTTGAATGCATCCTTTTGCTATAAAATACATCAGATATGTATGCTGATTGCAATTAATCTCGAATATACATTATCAGTCATTCATTAGAATCAATTTTTTATTTCAAACATTCCCTACCTTTATCAGGATTGTACTCAGATTGATATCCATATATTTCAATGGAACAACATAAATGCATACTCTCAATGACAACTGGATGGACCCTCAAGTACTTTGCATGAACATATTGCTTCACAGATATTTGAACTCCTTTTTCATATCGATCAAAAGTTAGCATCTTGAATGCCAGCGAAAAGAAATTTATTAACACTTTTTATATAGTTATATTATACAGGAAGTACTTTCCACTATAAGTTAAGCGATGCAATGAAAATAGTCAGTTTTGTTACCTCTGGGTTTACAACAATCCAAGTAACTTTATCCAAGCTCCATTTAATAAAAGCACGGAAAAATCCTCGAAGCACATTTCTGGAAAACTTTTCTTTTGAAAAGGAAAGTTTGATTCCAAATAGTTCAATCACCTGCTTGAATTCTATCTTCATGCTATCTCCAGCAATATTCATACACCACTCGTTACTGGTGTCTTTAGTATCGGAAAAACTCTGTCGAATAAAATAAAGCACACTCATATCCCACTAACAACAAATGGAAATCTCAAAACATGGTTGAATCAACACTCACCATGTAATATTCAGTTGCCGGTATCTTGTTAGTTACACTGAAGGTTCCAATATTGTTGTCAAATTTTGATTTCTCTGCACTGTTTTGATTTAAAGTGTAAAAAGTCAACATATCAAGTCCAAAGTTAACTTGTCAGAAAAGATTGAATTCATTCTTAAGAAACATTCCATATACTTACCTTTCCAAATCACTGTCATTCTTGTGATCCGGTATTTCATCACAAATCAGAGTTACAGGTACTTCCCTTAATGAACTTTGAACGTTCAAGAAAACATTCCAAAAATTAAGGCTAATAATATTATATCACAATTGTTTTAAATTATATGCAATAAGTATAATAAGTTTGAACTGACCTTGATGTAACAGTTTGGATGGTACACTGATTCGAAGAAGTTTCACTCCCACTACAAGATACTTTAGTATTAGAATAAGCATTCTCTTTAGGGAAAGGTAAACTTTGCTCATTGAAGTATGAATTATACATATCCTAGAAAAAAAGAAATGCATTAGTATTATAAGTAAGTATTATCAATCACATACACTACCATGAAAATATTCCATATGAACATGACAAAAAAGCAACTATCTACATGCAAATGGCAGCCACGAAAAACCATTGTAATGCACGGTCGGGAGTTCCAGGAAAGAGGAATGACACGAATTCGATTTGTAATTAAAGTTGTTTTCAATTGCTTAGTGATGAAATTATATCCATCTGTGTTTCCGCTTAGGCTGTAAAAGGAATAAAAAACAATTTTCTAAGAAAGAGAGACCTCTATAGAAGGGCAATAGTAAATTCTTACAAATTAGAATCAGATCCATAATAATGCCAATCATTATCTCTGTAATACATCAACAGAAAGTGGTTTGTCCAACAAACTGAATTACTGTCTTCAATATCTGGTGCTTCCAGTGTTTGTTCCAAGAATGGGGAATGTAGAGTGTGATGATTGCCAGACAAATATTTTGTTTTCCAACCTTTTACAGTAATACTGGTTATCACAGCCTTATGCAGAAACTCTATTTCAAACCAATGGCAACCAGACATGGTTTCCCTGTTAAAATGAAAATATTCATTTTGCTATACCGTTCTTCTGAACCTAATTATTTTTGTTATATTTCATAATATTTTCTGCAGACTCACCTTGCTAAGTCAGATAAATTACAACCATGATATTCAACGTCTTTCGGCAACCAGGTAATCTCATATTTTGGTGTAACTGCTCCATGAATATCATTCATGTAATATTTCAGAACACTGTTGTCAACCGATGAGTAATTTTGAAGGTACAGTTCATATTTGCTGTTACTGGTTGGTGAAAGATGTTGTTTGAGTTCCAGTTCACTGTGACAAGCAGCATCGTCGACAGGAAAGAATCCACAACCAAATATTTCGAGTTTGAGAGAAGAAAACTGAATTACGTCTGTGGATTGCAATTTCAAA
This sequence comes from Halocynthia aurantium, assembly GCA_013436065.1. Lineage (NCBI taxonomy): Eukaryota > Metazoa > Chordata > Ascidiacea > Stolidobranchia > Pyuridae > Halocynthia > Halocynthia aurantium. The sequence goes on along the minus strand of QXVX01000028.1, from coordinate 109,635 downwards.
AAAGTAGCAATCGGAGATTTCGATCTAGTAGATTGCTCAAAGAATTTGTAAGCATAATTTGTTCCCGCTATAATGGTGATGCTGGTGGGATCTTGCCAATGAGTTTCCTCATCTATACTGTAGGATAACTTTAATTCGATGCTTTCTTCAGTGCTGGCATATTTCGCCACCATGATACCTAAATAAAATTCAAATTCATTGTTAATTAATTCATCGTTGCGCACATGAATCATGCACATCAAATTCATACTTGTAAATTTTTTTATTCCTTTGAAACTTATCATGACCCAGGGTGCAGTGTCTTGTAGATCTGGTCGCCACCCTCCACCTTCTGGTTGCAAATGTAGACCAGCCCAATTCAATCTAATATTTTCAGGTCCATGCTTATTTGCTGTACTATTGCCAGGAAACTGGACACTGGATACTGTGATCGCAGAGTCATCAATTCCACCTGATTCCATACCCAGCGGAATGCTGCATGCTCCTGATAAATAAACAATATTTATTTTCATAGGTGGATATAATAATTTTGTCATTTATCTGTGGACCACCAAAAGGTCTCCGTAGAACACTTGTGGTCAACCTGGACAATGTTGTGCTAAAATTGATCTATATAGTTCTTATTGCCTGCCCCTTGTTCCTACCGATATAGATTAATTAAACCAAAGTAGCTCATCAAGCTCACCTGGTGCTGCACAGAATTTCAGATCTTTTTTTGATATCAGATACATACATCCTCTTTCATCACTGCTGACTGAACAATGTCCATAATGAGCCTTGACCGTACGTAGCAAAGAATCTAAAATAGCATATACAATCAATTCCAAAACAAGTTTAGAAAGAAAAGCCATCATTCATCCATAAAAGTACCTGGATCATTCTGATTTTCTATATCCTGCAGTTCATAGTCATATATAATAACTGTTTCACCATTAATTGCTTGACATCTTTGCGGAATAGTTATTGTTTTGTCCCCAGATCCAATTACTCCTTCCATTAATAAAAATGTTCTGCCCATCCAGACAAAGAAATCTATGCAAACAAAGATCTAGAAGGTTTTTCTCCGCCACAAATATAACTAGTACAACTCTATTATATATATATATTCTTATCTATATGAAAATTACCTAAAGAAGTTGTCATTTTAAGTTCCTTGCATGCTATGTTGCTGTTTTGCTGACGCCATAATTCGGATCTCGCATACTTCCATGTGAGCGATATGGGATCCAAAATGAGAAGTTTGTGTGTAATATCATCAATTTTATATTTAACATCTACAGAAAAGTCGAAACTATTAACAAACACAGTAAAGTTTGAATTGTGCATGGAGTCTTCACACATCAGCCCCTTTACCTTCATTCTTTCTCTTGCAGTTCCTTTTCTCCATAGGAATTTCATTGCTCGTACTGAAGTCATTCGACGTTTGAGAATGAATAAGTTTCCTCTCGCGTGTCTGGAGATTGTTTTCCCCACACATGGACCATGACGACCAAGATGACCAAAAGCCAGTATCTAAACAAAATACAATAGTAATTACATGTTATGAAGATTGGTCACTAAGTCCTGTCCTGTCCATTACGAGGTAATGATGGGGTAATAATATAGCATGCAGATGTGAAGGAATAGGCAATAAATTTCATAACAATAAAGTATAGATACACTATACAGGTGCATTTTCCTATATTTTGAAATTAATAATTTTGTATGCAAACAGATTTTAGGGATTTTAGACTCTTAACAACACAATAAAAGCTCTGTAACATTGTAACTTGTAACATTGGTATGTAATTTCCCAATGCCCAAAACAAAGATGTATTTTATGCACTAATTTTACCTTCCGTTAAACACTGATATCTTATCCGCAAGTAGTTGAGGGTCTCGTTGCAGTCACGGTTCCAGAATTCTTTAGCGGTTTTCAATGAGCAGATGCGTCTGCCATTACATTCGTATTTAGTCCCGCTTAACACATCAGCTGAAGTGCAGCTGGTTTCTATTTCTGTGTCTGCAGAAGGATCACTTGAACATCTGGTATAAAATAAGAAAGCTTTCCTACAAGACAGTTACCTACAATAATACAATCTTACTTAAATTCTCTCTGAAATTCGGGACCACATTGAAACAGAAGTCTAGTATATCACATGCCCCCTTAAACTATCAACCCAATTCCATAAAACTCACGACTGGTTGTTGGTATTTCCTGCGGCAATAGATCTAATATCGATCACTCCCCGAGCACATCGTAGAAGAGACTTGGAACCGTTGCAAATCGTCATCTCGTTTAAGTCTAAACATTTTTCCACAAAGTGATACTCACAGAATATAAAAGTAAATCATTTAAAATACTGATATTAGAAATTTTACCTGAACATGATACAATTAGTCTCTCCTTACAATTTGTATTTACGCTCCAGCCGTAATGAGAGCATTGCAGTAATAATTTATCGGTTTCATTGCAATGGCGTGGGGTGATATAAGTCTGAAAATGAATATATCCCGTAGCATTAACCAAGATGTATAAACATCATCACCAAGATATGATAGAGTTGAAAAAATAAACAAAATGTGAGTATGAAACCCAAATTCGTTGAACTCTGCTCAATGTAATTGAATTTCTCATGCTCAAATTTTAATAGGTTCAATTGCAAGTTCTAACTTAAACATACAATCCCATTAATTTACACCAACATCGCAAGTGCAAGACTCGAGTCAAAGTCTTCTGTAAACTCAAATGTACTGCAGCATAAAATCAAAGGTTTTAACTTTGAGGTTCTCGTTTTGGGACCAAATAATCTACCACATATGGTTATGGAAATTAGAGTAATAACGAATATTGCTTTCTCACCATGTAGCGGCCAGCCACGTCTGAAATGTTAGAATACACAGGCTTTCCCAAGGCAAGTTGATGGCATATGGTTTCGTGAACAGTGCTATCTGATGACGGAGAAGAACCAGACTGCACCTGTTGGCAAAATGTAATACTATACAATTACATAATCTAACAAATAATTTGCCGAATGCGGTTAGGCATCACAATTTTCATATTCTAACCCGACAAGCTGTTCTCCATTTTGGATCTGCTGGTTCAGATTCGTCCAGTATCTGTACTACTCCACTTATCAAACGGATGGCAGCTGCAAATTAAAATATAAAATCATGCCAAATAAAACTTAGTAATAAATAACATCTAGTTATGAGTATTTTATTAACACAAAATTAATTATTCAGTAATAGATTGAATACAAATTTTGTTAATATGCGAAAATTCAGTTTGTCAAATTACAGAAACTTCTTACAGCAACTTTATAAAGAGCTACCTTGACACGATATAGTGGTACATCCATCAGTTTGGCCGTTATTTCCGCTACAATGACATCTCTCCCCATACAAGCAAGTCCTTGTTCTACGTCTGGTACCTGTTCCGCAGCTAGTTATCGTAGAACATGCAGACCAAGTGCTCCAATATGACCAAACTAAATGGTAATACACTTTTGAAATGCTATCTTGCAATGACAGATTTGACTGGTATGGAGATTCCTTTCAGTGCAACTTCAAATTACACAGCTAACTAGCAATACATCTTTTCTCACTTGGACATATAACTCCGGAGCATATTTTACGTTCTTCTCGGTGACCTTTACAGAGCCATTCTCGACCGGTGGAGTTGCATGTTCGTACTCGTTCTTGAACACCCGTATTACAAGTAGCGGAGCATTTCCCCCACGAAGACCATTTCGACCAAGGTAATAGAATATCTGTAACATATAAAGTGATGTAGTTACAGATAGATATGTAGTTATCAGATTCTTCTTTAAATAACCCTAACTCACTAATACAGTATATTTATCCTGAGTATAATTAATTATATTTGATAAAAATTCGGAGACTAATCAAGGGATAACTGCATTACCTTCTCTTGCCATGTGAACCCTTATGCACTCACGGCCTGTGCCACCTGGAGTAATCCAGCACATATAATCTTTGGAACACGTAAACTGCGAACAGACACTTTCATCCAAGGGGACCTGTATGAAAATAATTAGCAGTAATTGAAATATATCGGTTAGTTAAATATGCAAGTTCCAGTGATTATTCTTTTAATAACAGCTTCAACCTGTGTTTAACCTATAAAATCAACTGAAGACAACTGTACTTCATAAATACCAGTTTTCCCACCTAAAATATAAACCAATTACCCAGATCTCTCTCTTTATATATATATAATACCACCAAGTCTTCTACCAGCCCGAAAATGAGAACGTTCACTAACTTGAATTAGCTGAAATAGAATAATAATCTGTTATACTTTTCCTGAGAAGCTATATGAATCCCGGCTGTGGTACTCTGTATCATTCCATGGAGATAAGCCGTTAATAGTTTGAACCCATTTCCCTTCGTAGCGGATCCAGGCTTCTGTTCCGTCATCGATTCTTTGCTCTGAATTGATCTCGCACAGTTGTTGTACACGAAAAAAATTGTAAGACTGACATCTTAAAATATTTAGACAGAGAAGTCAGTGTTAATACACAATGCCAAATAATTTTTTCAATAAGTTCACCTTACCTTGAATCCTTTAGGCAAGTTGAGGCGCATTCATAAATATTTCTTGTAGGTAATGTTCTATAGGCATATTGTAGCAATCGTCTATGGTTTTCTTGTCTGTCAGCAGAGAGCGTTTTGATCCAGGTGGATCTGGCAAACGGAATTTGTTGGACAGCAAATGCTGAATTGAGCAAAACAGTCTTAAATACTAGCAAGCTGATAAGCAACATTTCTTGAATCCTACCCACAAGCTGTTTATGGACTATTTGGTGTTATGCTCTCCATCGAAACACATTCTCAAATACATTTACATATCCAGGAAACATTCTATTATATAATCTATATATAAAAATAATTTCTACAAACATTCTTTCAATATGACGTATTTAATGTGAACTCACCACTCTTATTTAATGACCAGGATTAAGGTGATCTGATGACAGTTGAAGAATGGGGAATATTCAATAACAATTACGGTTTCTTTTGTGCCGAATAATTAATATGATAATAGGCCATGTGGCCAGACATTATTATATATATATGACTAAATAATTACATGGTAGTCCACTGTTAATCATACTCTTCCATATGTGTCTACTATAAGAAGAGAAATGTTTGTTAAGAAATGTTTCAATATTAATGACGATAGGAAGTAGAGGAAAGACATACCTGTTATTTAACATCGTTTATTGAATGTAAATTTTCAAAGTTAAACAAAAACATCATAAATAAACACTAGCAATGAAAAATGATAAATATTATTAGCCCAAATAAACTGTACAAATTCAACTGTCACTTCTTTTCTTCAAAAATTCGGCATATTGTTTGGCATATTCAAGCTTCTTCTTTAGGCCAGATATTTGTTCGTTCCACTGCTTGTCATTAATAGATTCTAAACAAAAACTTACCTTGAGTTACCTTACCTTCAAGTTCACTAAATTTGTAGCATTCAATTCTAGATCATGGGAAAGAATCTAAGTACATATTACGTCATTTACTATACACATTTCAAACCTTTATAATAGGTCGAATAACACTGTTATCGGCTCTCTCTCTCTTGCACTGACTGCGTAGATATATTATTTCAGTGGTTGAAAATACTTACCTGCAATTGGGTTCTGGCAAATTAACTTTTCATGATACACTACTGAATTTAGGTTGAAATCTAATCAATTATACAAATATGGAGTTATATGTTGCACACCCACAAAGAGGTGAGAAAGAGCAACAAAAAATATCACATATTCTAATGAAGAACATTTTGAACAACCAATAAAACAATCATGCCCTTTGAACTGCACTGATGAAAGAATAATATTTTAACAAATGACTTCACAAAATTCGAACCAATGCCATATTGTCATTAATAGAATATTTATTTTTCATATTGATTCTAATGTCATGGTTAAATTATACATTACGTTACTGCGTACTCCCATCTTTACAATGAAAGGAACTTACGATTGCCCCGAGGGATTCCGGACGATGTTCCTGCTTGCACTGCTTCCTTGGCTTTGCTTGGAATAATCGCTTCCTGTATCGGTCTATTAGTGATCCTTTCGTATTCTTCAGCAACCGTTCCCCGGAAGTCGGCAAGAATTTGTCGTATGGAACGAAGTTCATTCATTGACGACAGGCTTGCATCTGCAGAATGAGAATTTGTACTCGCAAAATGTTTTTGGATAGTATAGTACTGTACTGTAAATACAGACATTAAATTGCATATATTTTTGCCAGAAAAACATTCAAATATGTAAGTAATATGTCTCACCTGAGAAACTGGTTTGAGATTCAGATTCAGATTCTAATGATGAAGAGGTTCGCTGTACCAGCAACGAAGCTTTGCTGCCTGGTTTTGAACAATATAAATAGAATTAAATCGAATTAACACAAACAAAGCATAAAGCTAAACATGCAGAACATCTAGGCACTGGCAATTGATCTCAAGTAAAAGGCATCCAATTTATATGAATCTTTATATCGAGGTAAAAAGGGAATACATTCATTGGTATCTTGAAGAAAGGAAAATGTACATGATTATGCCTCATGCCGATACGATACTAAGAATACAAATAGTTTATTGAATAACCATTAAAGTTGTTGCAAAGATTGGAGCATATTTCGAATAATGATTACTAAAGTATTCTTTTAGATAAATCATACTTGGTCCAGCTCTCGCACTTTCCTCGTCTGCATTTTCAACATCTTCAAACATGCTATCGCTGGTTTCGTCCGCGTTCTTCTCCTGCTCAACGCATGGAATTTGTTCTGGCTTCGATGTGACTTGTTGCTTCCTTACTCTCCTAAGAAATATCTTCTGCGTTTTATCTGAAGTAAATTCGACAGATTCCACCTTACACAAAACATTATTTCCTCTCCTTTGAAGAGGGTTGAAATCTTCTACTGTCTCCATTCTGTGAACAGATGTAGTGGGAAGCGTGGAGCTCATACTATCTACAGAAGGTGTGTGAGTAATAGTCTGCTGTGAATCTATTGATCCATCTCCCGAAACTGAAGTGACGCTGCTGAGGTTTTCGCTTGATATACTTTCCCCCATTGGTATATCATAGCTGCTATCCCGACCCAGTTGATGTATTTTGAAATCATGTTTGATTCTGTCCAATTCTTTTTCCACAAATATCTCTGCTAAATCATCGGTCACAGAAGGTTTTTTATCGAGTGTGGACCGAGTATCTTCTGCTGTCAATAAACTGGAAGTAGATGTTTCTTCTTGCTGTTCCTGCAAAACTTGGTCAACTAAAACTCCTGCCAATGCATCTGTAAGGGATTCAGAATGTTTATTTCTTAGCATGTCTCGGGCTACACCAGAATCCATCCTCTCTGCAGTGATCATTTTATGCTTTGATTCTATCTTACATGTGACTACCCCACATTGGTCTGACTTGTTAAAGACTGCAGGTTTCATTTCAGTTATTGATTCTACTCTACAAAGCAAAACTTTTCCAGACAACATGCTTGAAGATTTTTTGGTGATTTCACTCTCAGATTTGCTAACAGAAGATGCTGACTTATCAGTAAGAGACCAACTATCTGTCAGGGATGGTTCGGTCTCCGCAGGATGCTTTTTATTAAAAGATTGAGGTTGTGATTGTCTACTATCATGCTCCAAAGAATGATCATGGGATTCAAATGACACATCGTTCACAAAATCAGCTTCATTTGTAGCAGTTGTTGTGGATTCCCAGTTATGCCCTGAACTAGAAGCATGATCACTGGAAGATATTTCAAACTCATCACTAACACGGGAAGTACTTTTTGTTCCTGTTGTTGTACTCCAGCTTGTGTCCAACTTGGGCTTTTTGGTCTCCGTTTTCATCTTTAGTGATGTACCAGTTTTGGCAGAATACCATGTTTGACTTGAACTAGATTTAGCACTAGGAACATGATCACTGGAAGATGTTTCAAACTCATCACTAACACGGGAAGTACTTTCTTTCCCTGTTGTTGTACTTCGGCTTGTGTCCAACTTGGGCATTTCAGTCTTTGATTTTATCTCTGATAATGTAGCAGTTGCTGTGGAATCCCAGGTTTGCCCTGAACTAGAAGCATGATCACTGGAAGATATTTCAAACTCATCACTAACACGGGAAGTACTATATGTTCCTGTTGTTGTACTTCGGCTTGTGTCCAACTTGGGCTTTTTAGTCTCTGATTTTATCTCTGATAATGTAGCAGTTGCTGTGGAATCCCAGGTTTGTCCTGAACTAGAAGCATGATCACTGGAAGATGTTTCAAACTCAAAACTAACAAAAGAAGAACTTTCTTTTCCTGTCGTTGTACTTCTGCTTGTGTCCAACTTAGACTTTTTAGTCTCTGAATTCATCTCTGATGATGAAGCAGTTATTGTGGAATCCCAGGTTTGTCCTGAACTAGAAGCATGATCACTGGAAGATGTTTCAAACTCATCACTAACAAAAGAAGAACTTTCTTTTCCTGTTGTTGTACTTCTGCTTGTGTCCAACCTAGACTTTTTAGTCTCTGATTTCATCTCTGATGATGTAGCAGTTATTGTGGAATCCCAGGTTTGTCCTGAACTAGAAGCATGATCACTGGAAGATGTTTCAAATTCTTCACTAACAGAGGAAGTACTTTCTTTTCCTGTTGCTGTACTTCTGCTTGTATCTAACTTGGGCTTTTTAGTCTCTGATTTAATCTTTAGTGATGTACCAGTTGCTGCGGAATACCATGTTTGACTTGAACTAGAAGACTTGGTTTCAAAGGATGAGGGAAAAGATGGAATAGATGAATTACTAGATTCATGAAGTTGAAGTTTTGAATCTGAAGGAGAACGATCCGATGATTCATCTTCGGTCATAGAATATTCATTCATACTAAGCTGAGATTCTTCAGTACTCTCTCTGGAGGATTCTGTTTGCACATCTTCGCCCGGAGAAGGACTTTTTGGTCGAAATTTAACAAAGTCGAGCATTTTTTTCCAAAATGGTATTTTCTTTAAAGGTTCTCTAATTTTGTCTTCAGAACTGGATTCATGAAGAGTATGGGATGACTCACTCTGGTCAACGGAGTCTGTATATTCATATGAAGTCAAGGAGGAACCTTTAACAGAAGAGTGTGCTGACACAGTGGTTGGAATTTCTCCACTAGAAGTTTGGCTACCACTGATGGTTTGACTATAGTCTGTTGTGGAGGGCAAAGTCTGAGAGGCTGTTGCAGAAGTTGTTATATCTTTTGTAGAATCAAGCTCAGAAATTGTTCTGCTGTATTGAGAGTTGCTTCCAATCGTTGTTTCTTCCTGTGAAATATCTGATGCGCTCATCTGATTTAAGTCTTTGCTGTCACTCTTTGACATTCTGGATGCAGACTTTTTGCTGTGAGAAGACGATTCTTTTTTGCTATCTTCCAAAGAGCTGCTTGTAATAGTAGTTGGTGTGTCTTCCTGTGATATATCTGAAGTTCTTATTTTACTCTTTGACATGGTAGATTCTGGAGTACTAGATGATAATATCTCTGATGGTGTACCAACCTGTTGTGAAGCAGATGTAACTGAAGACTGAACATTCGTTTCTTGTTTCGAAATGGTGCTTTGAGAGGACAATTTACTGAGTGATCTAGATGTACGATGGCTATCTCCAGCATCTTCGCTGTCCTTAGATCGGACTGATGACGACTGTGCAGATGAACTATCCTGCACTGTGATAGCGCCTTCCCTAGACAGTATAGCTTGTATGCTTTTATCAACTTTCGGCACATACCTTTGTCCCAATGTGGATGGAATGAACTTATCCAAATCTAGCTCAAATTCAAAGTTGACATCATACTGATCAGACTCAGAAGATGTTGTTGCTGCCTGTGTAGCCAGTGAATTATCTCCAATGAGTGAAGTAAAGTAATGAGTAAAATCTCTTGAGGTTGCATGACTAGTCTCTGTTGTATGTTCAGAAATAACACGATCTTTCTCTTTAACATCTTTAACTGTTGTCTTAGACTTAGAGCTTGCTGTGATATCGCTAGACTTTACAACAGGGAAAGACTTCATATCAATTGCATCCCAATATATTTCAGATGAATCTTCTCCAGTTCCTGCAATCACAGAATCAATGGAAATGACATCTCCTTCAACTATAGAGATTTGCTTGGATTCATCCTCTTCCATATTTGGCAACTGCTTTGTTTTATCTTCATCAAATTGAGACAGCCGTGTGCTGGACAGAGTTGCCTCTTCCATATTTGGCAACTGCATTGTTTTGTCTTCATCAAATTGAGACAGCCGTGTGCTGGACAGAGTTGCCTCCTTATCTCTGAAGTCTTCATCTGACCACTTTTTCAGCTCTTCATCCATCTTTTTATCAGAATCTCCAGCTGTAAGTTGATCTACAAGATTCCTGTGTATGTCATCAGTTCTCTTACCAAAGTCCCTCACTTCATCTCCTCTTCCTGCCACAGATTCTCTATGAACATCTTTCGTTACCGAACTTTTGTCATCCAGATTGGAAGAGGATTTCAGCACAGCTAGCTCTCGGGCAGCATTAGACAACGAAAGATCCAACTGCATAAAGAAATCTTTTCGACTAATATCGTCCCCTCCGACCTGGATTCCGATATCCCGGAACATGTTCATTCTTCCAAACATTAAGTTTCTTGGACAACTTCTAGTTGAGAAGGTATCCTCATCTTTCATACCTTCTGCCAACCTACGCATGATTTTCAATCTTTCTCTTTGCCAAGCATAATCTCCTGAATATTGAATGGCTTTGGAAAACAATCCTCCTTTCTTTCTTCTTTTTTTCGAATTCTTATTTTCAATTAGTGTGGTCATGGAATCAGCATCCCCACCAGCTTCCATATCAAGTTCAAATTGCCCAGAGGTCACTCCATCATTTAGCTTTTTATCTGAGCACAATGATTCTAATTTTTCCACCTTAGCCAACTGAGGAGCCTTGAAATAAAAATAATATAAAGACGTTAGCATTGATAAAATAATACTCAAGTCTGAAAATAAACCCTAACTTCTCAAAATCATGTGCCTGTTTAATGTCATGCATATGTAGGGGATGAAAAATACACAATAATAAATACACAGTATTTCACCTCCTTTTCAAAGTCAATTTCATCAGCAATTCCAGCAAAATGCATTATCCCAGATGAGATTAGAACTTCTAAAAATGTCCCGAACGAGATCAGCAAAGCACACGACAGGATAGCAGCATCTCTCACATATTTCACATCTATTTCAGCATTCAACAACATAAAATAACAAGTTGAAAGTGCGATTCCAGCGAGTAGAGTTACAACAATCATCAACAAAGAGGTTGGAGCGATGTACAGCTGCTGGTCCTCAGTCAAAAAGTGGACTGCATTTGCGTGCGGATAGATGGTGCGGCGTCCAGTAGCGACGCTGATGGCAGACATATCAGTGGTTTTACTTTGTGATATCTATATGAAAGATTCGAGACGAAAATAAAACTTAATTAACATAGATATGTGAAATAATCATAGGATTCTATCAAGAATAATTATCGAATATAGAATTTCAGTATCATGGCAAAAGAAATCATAATTGAATCAATAATTACCCCAGGTTTATCAACATCCTTTAACAACCTTCTTTGAGAATCGACGGACTGACTCGATGAAGAGTCACGATCAGCAGAGCTGAAACTTGAAGATTCCACAACACTTCGAAAGTCACTAGAAAATCCACTGTGAGTAGATATTTTGCTATCAAGCTGAGTAGAGGTTTTCTCAGAAGTTGAATCAACACTAGTTGTAGTATAGGTATGTGACAGTTCAGAATAATCTGTGGCAGATGGTTCTGTTGTTCTTGTACTGGTGTCAGCAGTCTTGGAGTAATCTAGTAAAGGAATAGTCTTGATTCTATCTCATGAGCAAATAAGAATGTGTATAAAATTAATAAGAGGCAGTGCTCTTTCTATATTAAAAACATCAGGCCACAGCATTCTTTTCAAGCATCAATTTTAACAGTGAATGTAGCTTTTTTTAATTGGTGAGATTCAAAAGGATCACACTCATGAACCAATTACCAAAATTATAAAATCATTATATATAATTATTACATTTTTCTTCATCAATTCCACCAATAAAAAATTTAAGCATGTGAAGTATGATAGAAGCAAATTTTGAATTGGACCGCTTTATTTCATGTATGACAGATTTCGTACCTGAGCTAGTATCCCTAGTCAGTAGTGAACTTGGTTTCCAGGATTTAACAGTCCCAGTGCTTCCCCAACTAGATGCAGAACTCGAGTCAGAATCCTCATCACTCGTTCGTGAATAAGAAAGAGAACTCTGGATGGAGGTACTTTGTGAGGTGAATGAACTTTGACCAGTTTCACTCGAAGTAGAACTCGAGTCCGTTTCTGTACCTTCAGAGCTAGACAGGGATGTGGATGTATCATCAGAGCTAGATAGGGATGTTGATGTGCCATCAGAGCTTTCATTTGAACTTCCAGATGTAAGAGTTGAACGGGATGATTCCGTTTCTGTACCTTCAGAACTAGAGAGGGATGTGGATGTGTCGTTAGAGCTTTCATTAGAACTTTCAGATATAGTATAGTTGAGTTGAGTATATAGAAGAGTTGAACTGGATGTCTCATCAGACATGGATGGGGAGGAGTAATCACTGCTATAATCGCTACTATTTGTATATGAACTGGCTACTTCCACAGACTTTTCATTGGTGTTATCAAATGAATAGTATATAGTTTCAGCAGAATCATTTCTTCCTGATTTTAAAGACTTTGAGCTGCTTGAATTTGAAGATAGTTCACTTGATGTTGTATCTGGAGTTGAAGATATTTTACTGGATGAAGTCATAGTGGAGTCACTCGGCATGGATGTGTCAAAACTAGATGAGGTATCTTCACTCGAGGATGCGCATGAACTTGATGCATGGCTGATGACTGATGATCCGGTGTTGTTAAGAGAAGTGCCCGAGAATCCAGCAGTAGATCCATCACAAGTGAAGTACAATGTCCCTGATAATCCACTATATCTTTGCTGGCTTTTACTACTTAGCTCAGTAACATCAGACTGAGAAGTGCTGAAACTTTCCTGATCTGTAATGCTGCCACCTATTACGGATGTCGTACTTTGTTTTTCGGTGACGGTTGACTCCGAACTACCACTTTCTTCTGTATCACTTGTGAATGGAGAACCCTCCGTGATTGTGCCACTAGTACTTATACTTGAACTATGTTTAACCTTGGAAAAGTCAGGCTCAGAAGTTAAAATACTGCTGCCGATAGTCCTATTTCCTGTGGAACTAATCTTGTCACTTGACGAAAACTCGCCATCATGAGAAAAAGAAGTTCCCAAAATAGAATAACTTCCTAGGCTATCCTTGCTTGTCTGATTCAACTCTTTGCCTAATGTACTACTTTTCTCCAGAAAGTTTTGCTTTTCAGGGATTTTTGCATCCTTTGATTGAAGTTTTGCAGACCTGTCTATGTACTTTACTAGTTTTCCCTTTTTCATTACAAGTTTGCCTCTTATTTTCATGACAGGAGATTTGGATGCATCTCCTGAAACGATGTCAACTCTCACCGAGTTACCATCTACTAAATTCTTTCCTGGTCCGGTCCAACGGATGCTTTTAACACGCGGATCTATTTTTTGTAAACTGTCTCCTTTGCTATTTGCCGAATCAGATTTCTTCAACTTTTCATTAATCTCTGTGACTGTGGTGGAGTTATTCTTTGTTTTACTTGAGCTATAAGATGAGGAAGGAGCTTCTGTATCTATGAGTGTTTGGCCTGAAGAAAGAGATGATTTTTCATTGATGGAAGATGCTGTAGATAGTTTTCTAGGACTCTGCTTGCTTTGACTTGTGCTCTTTGTTAAAGAAATAGTCTTTGTATCGGATAAACTATTTCTAGATGTGGAACCACCAGTAAAAGTGTATTCAGATGATTTCAAGCTTGCCTGAGAATCATAACTGCTGCTTTTCAGTGTGGCACTGCTGCTATTAGCAGATGACAAATGACTTGGTTGCAATTGTACACCAGACTGAACACTCTCTTCACCAGGTTGTGGAACCTCTCCTACAATGCTTTGATCAGTTTCCATTTTATCAGAGAAAAGCATACTGACAGTTCTCTGAGAATATTCTTCGTCATAACTATTTGTATAGCCCGCACTGTCATTCTGACTAGAAGAATAGTCAGTAGTCGATGCAACCGGTTTGCTTGCGCAACTTATGCCTGTCGAGGGCTGCAGTGCATGTTGAATGAAATCTCTTCGGAGGGGAGCACTTTTGCTTTTTTCTGGCAAAGGCTTAAACTGATTTCTTCTACGTTCCCTCAACCAACGAATCTTTACATGAACAAAACATAATGAACATTCCGAAAAAGCTAATAAATATTTTATTCATTCTTACCAGGGTAGACGGAGAAGGAAACGGATATCTTCTGAAGGCTTGTGATCTTTCATCTGGGAATTAAAATACTGTTAATATATCACCAAAAATGAATTCATCATGCTATTATTGTTGTTAACATCTTATCATCAAAATTTTGTATATTACCATCAGATATTCTTGTTCTTCCAGTCATAAGCAAGTTGTACAGATATATACCAGGGATGCGAAGGACAGCAGAAGTTCTCTTTGAGCTATACCTCAACCTCCTTTCAACCTTTGCGATGTAAATAAAGAGGAAACGTAGCAAGAATAATGTAATGACCCCATATACAAAGCCAGTTAGTATAGCAGCAGCACTTCTTCTTGACATATTTATATATCTGTAACAAAACAAAATTCTGAGATTGATGCTACTGATGACAATGAAAGGGCAGAAATTTTTACCCGCCATCAAATGCCTGGATATTGAGAGGAAATCCTGAAATACTGAGGGTGAAATCAGTAAGTTCATGAACAGCAACAGCAATTGACATGGACATTGACATAGCGAAGAAAACTATCACAAGTTTGGGACCGAGCCGTAAGATCTGATAATCTGATTTAACCAATACAAATTAGAATAAGGTTTTGGGAATGAATGAGTACAAATCACTAACTAACTAAATGACAAATATCATTTAACTCACTTTGGCTGAGAAATGGATACAGAAATGCAAGCATGTGCTTTTTCAAGAGAGATCCAACACAATAAATCTAAATATAGGCAAATTAATAATATTACAACAGTGAAGGTATTACAAATTTGAGGAAATGGAATTAAAAATTTTCACATATGGTAGAGACTATTACACAGAAGACAATAAATACAAGTAATAATAATACATGCGATATTAAAAGGTGATCATTGGCATTGAAATTACTTTCTTCTAGTGCTCACAGTTTAGTAAACTATATTAAATATACCTATCATTTAGTATTTGTTAATCTTGAAACTCACCACTTGATTTTTATCCTCATCTTTTTCTTGAAGGGCAATATTAAGACGTGTGGAAGGCGTCAAACCAAACTGTGACTTTGCACTGACCCACTTTTTTCCGTTGCACAACACTTTGACATTGTCAAAAACCCTGAAAAAAAATTTATATTCATATCTATAACACTACTGTAATGTTATAAAAATATTACCAATCAGCGCTATTCGTTTTCCGTGTTGTTTCTCCAAATCTATCTTCTTCTAAGATCGCACATGCGATTCTTAGATTCACTTTATCTGTGTCTGGAGGATAAGAATAAAGGCCGACTATGTCCCTACCGTTCAATAAATTGGTGTATGGTCGTGCTCGAAGCCAAGCAACAACGCTGCCATGACTTGCGCTAGAGTTGGTCAAGACATGAAGGTAGATGTCCAAAGAAACTCTAAAAGTACACATACAAAATAGAATAAAAGGGGGATATCAAATATGTCACAAACATATCTTTTATTAATGCTATAGTAAGTTACCTGGGCTTTTTTATAGTTTGAAACTGCACAATACATGGAATTCCATCAGTCTCATTGCCAAACCAGGTAATAGCCATGTTCTAAATATATAGAATACAAATAAGCATATGAATTATAAATAAAAATAGGCGTGTAGAATTTTTTTTAAAGCTATCACCTTATTTTGATGTTTATCCAATACTATCATCAAGAGAATTAGACATGAAAATGAAGCAATGATAGCATAGAGTGTATGATAAAAAGCCTCGAGATAGACAACCTGGAAAAAATTATTTACAAACATGAACCTATACATAAAAACCAATATGGCGATACATAGAACTATACATTATATTAAATAATACACTCTCTAGATTAACTATATGGATATTTGTGTGGAGTTTCTGAATTTTAGAAAAATCTTATCACATTGGATCATATATCATATAGATAAAATACATATACTCAAAAAATACACACTATGATTTTCTTGGCAGGTGAAGCAAGGAAACCGATCTCTCTTATAACAGGAGGAAGGTCGAAAGAAAATTCAATCAGCTCAACTCGTTGTATGGGGAAATCAGAAAATGTCACGATAGTGTCATATGAGGCGTCTGCTATAGTCACCTTTATTGGAGATGTGAAATATTTTTGCTTCTGCATACCAGAAATAAATAAATATATTAATATTTCTGATAAAATAGTTTTAGTGCATTCATAAAAGTACTTTGCTTCTTAGGTCATATGGACCAAAAATCTTTTTACGGAGAGATCCATCAGCAACAGAGAACGATATGTTAGCAAGGACGTCGCTAGAAGTCATCAGAAATATATCTTTAACAATGTAAGATTCCCCTAGATGAATTTCAAACTGCAGAAAAATGAATATCAGTTCTTGTGATTGAATGTTGTTGTTGATGGGATTGTGATAATGGTATTTGTTGCTTGGTACAAACCTTCCAGGTAATGGAATGTTCACTAGGTTTCCAAGCAGTGAGAGGATCTCCATCCCACAATGCACTTTCTTTACCAGATACTAAAATCGGTAAATCAGATCTTTTTGTCACCATCCGTCCTTTCATTCTGGCTAAAGAAAAAATTGAGATTCTTGACCATAATTTACCGGGACTCTGCCTCTTATGTCATGTTACGGACCTCAATGATTTCTCTAGGTGGTTCACTGTATATTTTCATGACTATCATTAAAAATACTCACTTCTAGCCTTAATTCTGCTTTGCCTCACACCTTGCACAGTCTCATTCCTAATGTCATCAATAACAGAGGTATGGTTCAAAATATCAGCGGCTCTGGCTAATAGAATAGTCATATCAGTAGAATTCCCCGAACTATTAAATGTGCTATGTTCGAGGCTGATGTTTAAACAATGTGGAGGAATGGTTTCGAATAAAACAGAAGCATTCTGCTCTCCGTCCATATACATTTCCATCACGTTTAGCATTTCGCTGGAATTATATCGTTCTAGACATCTGTTGAGTGTTTCATTCGATGGTTCCTCAAATAAAATTCTGGATAGGATTCTGTTATAGACTGGATACTGATTTATGGCTTCTTGAAGTTCATCCAGTCCTCTTTGGGATTTGCTCCTTCCTTTTATTATTAATCTTTCTATCCAGTGTCCAACTTCTGAGCCATCTCCAGGTCCAGATATCACATAGGGTATATGATTGTTCAGCCACCGAAACTCTGATGAAGGCACGTATTCAATCTATCAAGTAGAAAGAGAGAACAAAATCCATTCATTAGTCTCTCACACTGTTTAAAATATGGCTTCATCACTACAAATGTTAGGTGTTTAGTGATCATAGGGCCGGATTGAAATTCAATCTTATTTACTCAAAGACTAACTCAATAAAATCTATTTTAATTTTCATAAATTTTACTTTCAGTTCAATCACTAATGTACCAAGACTTTTGAACTGAATTACAACCATGTATATGAGGTCTAAGCCCACTGGATATTTTCTAAATGTCCTTTTGGCCAATTCACCTCTGCTGGCGGGTCTAGCATTACATGTATTGACGTGATGGCAAATGATTTTCTATGAGTCTTTTTTCTCCTTCCTTACCTTGTCAAGAGATAAACTTATGTTTCTTTCAATTTGGGATTCAGATAATGTTGTAGTGCTAGCACATTTAATGTTCATCGGATTTGTATTCCACTCTCCACTTTCTCTGCATGTAAAATTCAAGGCTGTCTTTGGCTGTAGATACCAAGATTCATTCGTCCTTTCGAGAATCCAGTGAACGGGATCACAACGCAATGTGAGACTGCAAGAAATATATAGGTTAAATCCAGAAATATATCCAACCAATCCAACTAATGAAAAGTAACTAACTTCGATCCAGCAATTAAACTTTGTCCATATAATTCTGAAAAAGACTTCTGTTTTGGCTTTATACACGATACTCGCTGACAGTTTACATCATCCAATCTTGGTTCCCAGTCAGCATCATCACCACATTTTGATGAGAACTGTCTTACGTAGCGACTTGACCAGTAGCCCTATTATTATTCGGTGAAATATGACGAAAATGCAATTCTGTGGAATGTGATTCTACCAGAGTTTCTACGATAACCGATAATTAGCAAGAAATTCAACCTCTTGATTACAGCAGATGCAAAGTGAAGACATTATATATATGAAAAAGTAATAGGTTGTAATGAACACTCACTTGTAAGCAGGATACACGCACAACTTCTTGATACATATATAAAGGTGGTGGTGAGGCTGATACAATACTACCATTTCCAATAGTTCCTGTGTGCTCGCAACGCAATGTAACACACTAAAAACATAAATATAATAAAAGTATGTATTTAAAGAAGAAATGCTAATTAATTTTTACTGCATTTTTAGGAATACCTCATAATTTGAAATATCTTCACTCCAGTTAGAATTTTCCAAACATTTGGCAGATTTATAAGTTTCTCCTACAGAAATCATGAAGCCTTTATGGCATTGCATCCGTAATGTCGAGTTGAAGTAGTTGGCTCCGAGATACTTATACAGAATAATGGGTAAAATAAAGTTATAATACTTAGAAGAAGCTTTAAAATCATCAGTAGGTAAATGATAAAACTTCTTGAATACATAGGTATAACATAACAACAACTAGTGGCATTTAGGTAATGCAATAGAAGGACATCTATGGGCCAAAGCTCTATCAAATCACTTTTATTACAGGCTGACTGGACAAGGGAAAATTAGAAATCAACATAGATAGTGGAGAGACAAGAATTTATTTATTTATAATATTTCAAAACAAGCATTACTTCAGAATTAGCAGGTTTGTTAGGTGGCATTTCACATTGTATAGGCTGGCATGTGACTGTACTATGGCGAGGATTCCAATGGCCTGTTACTTCACAAGTGAGTGTTCCAACATCAGTCCACATTTCAAAACCTGTGTTATACAATAATTGAATATCTAGTTTAAACTTCTGTTAATCAGGGTTCTAGCATTTGAATACTGATTCAAGTATATATCAATCCGTCATAGGGAACATCAACCACTAGTAATCTCTGAACATATTTTGATGAACAGTGTGTGTGAGTTTTTTTAAAACTCAATACCAACTAATTTGTATAAAATTGTATCATCTGAAGTCAGTACCCTTCACCCCTGTACACGGCTGCCAAATTGGCCTAATGATAGCGCCAGCTGTGAATACACCTGTGCTGAGGAATTACCTTGAAGGATCAGGGTGCTAGATAATAAAATAAGAAACAATAATACATACAGTACCTTCATTGCATGCAAATTTTATTTTGCTGCTAACTGGATAATGGTCACTATGGTTGCTGCGGCCTTCCACAAAATCAAATGTAGCATCTTCAACAGTAGGGTCGGGACAGGACACGGGAAGACACTTGAGCTCTGGAATCCAGCGACCATTTTCCCCACATGTCACAGTTAGAGAACGAATGCCTTCAGTGAGCCAGAATTTAGGCTTGCAATTAACCTTCAAAAATATGCAGTGTTCAGATACATAGGGTATCTCAGTCAAAAGAAGGAGTAACAGTAAAAGAAACAAAGAAATATTCTTAAAGAAGTAACAAAATACTTTAAATTCATTCCTAAACACTTTTTTATCGATTAAAAAAGATTTCATAGACACTAACCAATTTCCTCGGCAGAAATCAAATATTATTTAGAACATAAACTTTTTAAGTCTATTTATGAAAGTTTATTGTTAGTTAGATTATCCATCCTATCCTTTTATAAATCGATTTGAAAAATCAAGTGTTTGGTAGAGCAAAGTCTGGTAAAATATCATACTTGAGCAATTGATCCTATAAGTGTGTCAGCTGGTTGAGACCAAACTGCATTCGGATCTTCAATATCCAATGGGCAAGATGTGGGCTCACATTTAAGTCCATGTGCACTAACACTCCATCTTCCATCAGCTTGACAACTTTATTCAACACCGAAAGATATGGTATAGATAGGTATGATACGGATAGCTACACAACATTACACAAATTACATTACACAAACTCACATGGCTGTAAAACGGCGACTTTTAAGAGGCCTGAAAAATTGTCCAGCAGGACATTCCATTGTCACTGTGGCTTTGTACCGTGGTTGTTCTGGTAAGTGGCTCCGATTGAATTTCATATTGCCTTCTTCAATTACAGGGTCTTCGAGAATGTCACATGTCACAAGAACACATCTGACGTCTCTGATTGGTAGAGGTTTCCATGATCCAGCCACACAACTGACATTGACAGTAAAAGCCTTCACAGAAAAACATCTTATTTATTATATCTGAACAGGCGGTAGTCAACAAACACTTCACTAACTACTAATGTATCAAATGTAATTAATGTCTCGCAACCTTGTAAGCACCCCTGCTTATCCACCTTCCTTTTGCACAGCGATACTGGGCATTTTCACTTATTCTATCATCTTCCATCACAGTTTTGTTATAATACATGATCTTCGATTTCGGAATCTTTGGTGGTTGTCCACATTCCATTGAAAAACATTTCTTGTTGGTAGGCCACCATAATCCAGCAACAGAACACGAAATACTGAAGGTTGTGACACCAGATCCCACATGGAAACCTAAGTTCAATGTTCAGAAAAACGTATGTTAACAATGAATTCGAATTATAGTACAGTACTTAGTATTAATATTCCATATGAGCTGTACTTGGAATTCGTGGTAATGAACGGTTGGACGTATAAAATATCAATTTTCCTAAGCATAATATAGATTTCTGGTATTGCTTAGATCTCTTTAACACTCGGAAAACACATTTGCATTTGTTATGATGAAGTTTATTGAAACACTTTGTAAATAAGAATTATAGCTACCTTCTTCACAGCGATAGTTCCACCTCCCACCGTAATAATTTGATCCATGCCTAGCTATTGCATGAGTAAGATCAGGAGGAGTTGGGCAAGTAACGACTACGCAACGAACGATGTTGACTGGATATGGCATCCATAAACCACTGTCCTATAAAAATGTAATAATAAATCTTTTAATTTCAATCGGGCTGAATTCTACATGAATTCACCATATAACCACATTTAATTTCTCATTATAGCATTGACCCAGTGGGCGTTTATACAATAGAAGTGCTGTTGAGAAAAAAATAGATCAAAATTCAATACTATAGTGTGAATGCATGTTTTGAAGTAGCATGGTATCTAAAGCTGTATTTTGAAACATTTAAAATGTCAGACACCCTCTTAGCAAGGTGCTACTACGCTACTACTACGTATTCCTATTCGAAACCTACTGCGGTAAATCAATAATTAAAAAGATTTTGGATACATAGATTGATGAGAATAAAATAAGCACTTGATCTAGGTGGTATGCCTGTATTCAATCAAACTATGTAAAATTTATTTAAATTACATTTTATGATAGGTATTGCGCATATACCGATATACTTCAAATATACATATACTGTACTACAATGGAGGAGAAATGAAATTGTAAGCAGTCTACAAAGAAAACTCAATACGCTATCACTACATTATTCGACATTTCCCAATTGAAAGCGTTTTTACGAGTGTTTTACAAATATTCTGATATACAAGAAATTCTTTTGACAAGACCATAGGAAAAATAATATATTCTACATAAGCTCGAGTTAAACCCAACCGGAATTTAAATTGTCTAGTCATTTAATTTTTCGGAGATTGTATGCTAAAGATATTAATAGATAAGTCTGGAGATTTATGATATACATCTATCTGGAAGAAAATTAACTTCATTGAACGTATTCCAGACAATATTGTAATTAATTGAATGGAACATTCGCTAATTAGCGGCTCCTGCAGAGAAAATGTTATCATATTCTATTGTCTGCGCATGATGACAATCGTCTGTATGCAGACCTCGCGCGATTCCGATAAGGTTAATGGAACCTTTCCCAGGTGTGGAGGATAATCGCACAAAAGGTAGCGATAAGATATTGCTGTATCCTCTAAAATCGCAGCTTGTTATCTAATACCTGATAGTTTGTCGACTAATTTGTGAGAAAGAGCATAAGGTGTAAACGAATCAACAATTATCAGACAGAAAAAGTGCGAGTCCATTTCTGTATTTAAGGCGCCGCTACATCTCTAAGGACATCAAGTTCACCAGCAACAGTGAAGCAACAACAACAAGCAGCAGCTCAAGAGTGAATACTACAAGCTCTGGTTCTTCGTTCTGGAACTTTCTAGGAACGGGTTTATGAGTTACGAAGATACAGAATCCATTCCAGAATGTTCCCAAACGAATACCAAGCCTTCTCCAGAACCAGAGGTATTTTATCAATAAGATAATGTTTCACAGATATTCTCCAGAATAACTACTAGAAATTATTTAACGAAAAAGTTGAACTCGTCCGAATTGAAACTTACCAAGGAACAGGCCGTATCTTACCGGCTGTTTCTCTTAAGTCTCTCATTGGACGGAGTTACTCTCATTAAATGCTAAGGTAATGTCAATGTTTAGTTTTTGTGATGTATTGAAACTTTCACGAAACAGGCCGTTAAGTATTTTTCGGCTGAATCGTCGAAGTTTCTGAATATCATAGAAATGTCTTCTGAATTCAGAAATATATTTAGCGATATAGTATAAGCTAGAATCTAGATGGTTGTATGCACTTTGGAACTTTCCTTGAACAGGCTTTGATGAATTGGCCTGTCCATGAAAGTCCTCGATTGCGTACATACATTTTCACACATAGAAGTATCGGTATTATTAGTATTATCGTTTGAGAAAAGCTTTGGACATTTGGAACAAGATTGGAAAAGTATATTCGTGTCTCACATAAGTTGCATTTGAATTATTGCAGTCGAATATTGGAACATAATTGGAAAGAGCTGATGGTAAAAATGTCCAGCCTTCCCATTAATGATCCACAAATTCGACCTGGCTACGGATTACGGATTATATGATTAAGAAATGATAATTTACATCTGAACCATGGAACATAACAGGAAATAGCTGCTACAAAACTAATCAGCATTTTCTGATAAGTTCCGTAAGTTCGGCTTGTGACAAACGATAATATGCCATAAGAATGTAAACATGTATAGCGATGGTGTATATGAAATTAATACGTTTCATATTAAGCTGACTGTTCGCGCTATTGAGATATGGAACATACAGGAAAGAGCTGACTATATTCTAGCCTTTTCCTATATGATCCACATTTCGGTGAGTGACCACTCTTCAGGACCCAATTTCCATAAAATATTTGGCAAGAGTGTTTCATTGCATTCAGTCCCTAGGTCAGTGTCTACATAGTCTCATAACGTCGGTGGCATGGAACATACATGGAAGGGTTGATTTATGCTAATTGCAACTCCACTATATATGTCTTTCGCCAACGATTGTTTCTTATTTTCGATCAATATCCAATAATACTATAATATTAATCTAAGGGTATTGTTATGTTACGTTATTCATGCACATAATTTACGATTCATTCGTATTAATATATTTATTCATATCGATATTGGCGTGGAACATACATGGAAATTGCTGCTATTAATTTCCCCTCCAGCCTTTCCTGTATTGTCCTATACCAATATTCGTATACACCAGCATAGTTAGTACAGTACATCAAGCGTCGCTGATTTGGAACATACACGGAAAGAGCTGCGTCTTCAACAGCCTTTCCGTCGATGTCCTTCATCACGATAGGCTAAAATCGTCCATACATAGATGGAATACCAGTAAGAAAATCATACTAATTTATTACACAGTTTACTATTACCACATTTGGAAATTTCGTATTGGAACTTACCTTGAAACAGGCTTTGTAAATACTGAGGCCTGTTCAAGTAATTTCCACAACGATTCTATCTAACATTCATCCGTTTAAATAATATGTATTTTAATACTTTCTAGTGCATTTCTTGGATCTTTAGGAACATAAATGGAAAGAGCTGTACTCATGTGCTCGGTATACAAACAGCCTTCCTATTATGTCCCACTATTATCTACAGAAACAATCTACGATCTTGGTAAGTAAAGTAAGTACTGTATAGGTAAATGTTATCAAAAATACTTTTGGTGGTATGGAACATACACGGAAAGGGCTGACCGCTTGACACACACAGCCTTTCTTTGACTGTCCTAAACGAACGATTGGTAGTAACTTCAATTTTAATGGATTGTGTAATGAAATAGGCTTTCCGAATATGCAGCTTATGAAACCTATGTAACTTATGAAAATTCATGCTCAAATTCTAGCGATGTTACTTCGGAACATACAAGGAAAGAACTGATATAAAATTAAGCAGTCTTTTCTTCAATGTCCAACAATAATATCCGCTGATAACTGAATACACAGGTACTGATTATGATAAAGCTTAAAAAGCATATTATTTGCCCAAGATATAGAACATCTGTTACGGGTCTTGACGGTGATATGGAACATACAAGGAAAGGCTGTCTGATATTTGCCCTTAACAGCTTGACTTGCTATGTCCCACATCAACGTTCAATGAAACTTCATTACATTTTACATTAGACCTTACTACCTTGTTGTAATGTATCATACTGCACCAAATAAGTTTGGTATAAGCATCTTAGCATCTGTTATATGGAACATTTACGGAAAGAGCTGGATTCATTCTCCAACCAGCCTTTCCGTTTCTGTCCTTCATGAAAGATTGCTGTATTCTACAAACTACAAACTATGAAGCAACAAACTATTGCCAGAGGATAGACTTGCAGGAAAGGATTCTATATTCACTATTTCTAACGGCTTTGGTCAGGAACATTCACGGAAAGAACTGATTGAACTTCCAGCCTTTCCAGTAATGTCCCACATCAAAGTTGATTACACTTCTCCCTAGTAGTACTACAACTGATTATAAATTATATTTAAGTAACGGTGACATGGAACATGCAGGAAAAGAGCTGAGCTTAATATATCTGCCCTTTTCCGTCATGTCCTATATTAACGAGTGCTATATCACTTATCAGCATATATCATAGAATGGTATCTTAATCAACAGTCTTTTCGAAAATGACCTACACTAACTTTACGATTAACGTTGATGTTGTTTTCCTGGACAATATACCTCAAGAGCATCTGTAGCATGGAACATACACGGAAAGAGCTGACTTTACAAATACAGCCTTTCCGTATTGTCCCGCATTAAAGACAGCTATGAACACCACCGAGGTATATTTTGACTAAGACAAAAGAAAGACAGACTTATAGATATATATATAAGATAGTCAAACTGGTAATTTTCGTACTGGAACTTGCAATGAACAGGCCGCCTCTCGCTCGGCTTGTCACTACAATATCCACAATGATTATTTTCATTCGCATCTTAGAAAAAATACCTCAAGCTTCTGTAGTATGGAACATACCCGGAAAGAGCTGATGTTATAAATGCAGTCTTTCCGGACTGCCCCGCACTAAAGACAGCTACATAAACTACCCAGGTATATACTGATTAGGATAAGAGACACACTGATAAATAATATATATGAGATATTCTTTAATATACTGGAAATTTTCGTACTGAAACTTGCAGTGAACAGGCCGTTTTTCCTACTCGGCCTATCACTACAGTATTCACAATGATTATTTTCATTTGCATCTTAGTTAAAATAACTCAAGAGCATCTGTAGCATGGAACATACACGGAAAGAGCTGATATTATAAATGCAGCCTTTCCGTATTGTCCTGCACTAAAGACAGCTATTAACACCACCGAGGTATAATGTATATGATAAGCGATAGATACACTGATTAATAATCTATATATATGATATTTTTTAATATGCTGGAAATTTTCGTACTGAAACTTGCAGTGAACAGGCCGTTTTTCCTACTCTGCCTATCACTGCAGTATCCGCAATGATTATTTTCATTTGCATCTTAGTTAAAATACCTCAAGAGCATCTGTAGCATGGAACATACACGGAAAGAGCTGATGTTATAAATGCAGCCTTTCCGTATTGTCCTGCACTAAAGACAGCTATGAAAACTACCAAGGTATATACTGATTAGGATAACAGATAGTGAGAACATATAAAGGATAGCTAGACTGGAAATTTTCGTATTGGAACTTGCAATGAACAGGCCGTTTTTCCTACTCGGCCTATCACTGCAGTATCCACAATGATTATTTTCATTTACATCTTAGTTAAAATACCTCACTGCATCTGTAGCATGGAACATACACGGAAAGAGCTGATGTTATGAATGCAGTCTTTCCGTATTGTCCTGCACTAAAGACAGCTATGAACACCATCAAGGTATATTGTATAGGATAAAAGATAGATACACTGATAAATAATATATATAAGATAGCTAAACTGGGAATTTTCGTACTGGAACTTGCAATGAACAGGCCGTATCCTACTCGGCCTATCACTGCAGTATCCACAATGATTATTTTCATTTACATCTTAGTTAAAATACCTCACTGCATCTGTAGCATGGAACATACACGGAAAGAGCTGATGTTATGAATGCAGCCTTTCCGTATTGTCCTGCACTAAAGACAGCTATGAACACCATCAAGGTATATTGTATAGGATAAAAGATAGATACACTGATAAATAATATATATAAGATAGCTAAACTGGGAATTTTCGTACTGGAACTTGCAATGAACAGGCCGTATCCTACTCGGCCTATCACTGCAGTATCCACAATGATTATTTTCATTTACATCTTAGTTAAAATACCTCACTGCATCTGTAGCATGGAACATACACGGAAAGAGCTGATGTTATGAATGCAGCCTTTCCGTATTGTCCTGCACTAAAGACAGCTATGAACACCATCAAGGTATATTGTATAGGATAAGAGATAGATACACTGATAAATAATATATATAAGATAGCTAAACTGGGAATTTTCGTACTGGAACTTGCAATGAACAGGCCGTATCCTACTCGGTCTATCACTGCAATGTCCACAATGATTATTTTCATTGACACATTGATCTTACAAAGGCAGCGTATAAACTCTCGACAGGCTTAGCAATTATACGTACGATTTACCATTTGGGTTAGTAGGTTGTATCACATTTTGCTCAGATTCACGAATGTAATAGGGTTCAATCACGTGCAGTTAATAACTCACCATGGATTAAGCCCTTTTAGTCATTTATAATTATTGAAAGGAGTTAAATTTGTTGTTATGTGAATATCGTTAATAAGATTTAAAGTACTGAGATTGTTTTGCTGGAACTTTCCTTGAACAGGCTGAGCAAGTCTAAGTAAGACTGTTCTAGGAGACTCCTACAAACCACTGTCACGATCTACAATACGCTCATATACTTTTAACTAGGTAATCAACAATAAACGACTGCTGCAATACCATCTATTTTGGCAAATTTAACTTGCTTACAAAATTACCCGTGACATACTTCACTGGCTGGTGATATATTATGTTATACAAAAAGATTTTATGCTAACCTGGCAGTGGACTCTCATTGTAATATTTGTTGTTCCTTTCATTTTCTTCCCAATACCACACGAATAAATTGCAGCTTTCAAATATGTCGTGGCTGTATAAGCTACTTCTGTACCTTCAATGTTCAGTGGTGTTCCACAGTCCACAACTTTCACAGTAAATAAAAAAGATTAGCCTTGGTTAAATGCATCTGGTTTCAAAGGGGGGTTTACCTTTACATCCATAATCCATTGGAGACGGTTCCCACTCTCCCATTTCACTGCATTTCACTTCTAATTTCGTGGCCCCGTGGTTCCATCTAAAGTGATGAAATATGAAAACAAAGGGAACTGAAAAAAAAGCTTTTAGATATCAGTACTACAAACCTATATCCTTTGTTGCAATAGTACCAAGCAGAAGCTCCAACATCCTTTGAATTAAGCATATAGTGTGACTGAGGAACAATTGGAAGGTCTTCACAGGCAATAGCACTGCATGATCGTTCTGTTGGAGGAGGTACCCATCTAGAAAGAAGGAGAATACAGTGATCAGTTCAAAATAATAGTTCTGTGGACTAGAATGATCCAGTTATATATTATAGTTGGTAATTCCATTACATTTACACCTCAAGTATATTCATATATAGTACAAAGAGTAAGCAAAAAAAATTGTATAATTAGAAAATAATTTGCATACCTTCTCATAATACAAGATGTTGTGAAGAACTTAGTCCTGGACAGTAATGAAGGTTTATAAATGTATCCAGGTTTGCACCAATACTTTGCCTCTGGATGAATAAGTGTATTCACATACACTGTATACGTGGCATGTTCAATCTAAGAAAGATAATTTATATAATAGATTCATTGATAGAAGTACTGTTTTATGGTTATTTTATACTAAAATGAATTGGCCTGCAACAACAGACAACAAAGAATGCAACTCACATCTGGGAGCTTTCGACAGTCATAAGGAGTGCATACTATATTTTCAATATCTGGAAGCCATTCTCCATTAGTTTGACAAACACTGACAATTTCAATCGCATCATTTTCTACCCAGTGATTATCAATACATCTGTACACTCTTTCTTGGCTGAAATAAAAAGACATAAGTTGAAAGGATTTTGAATCAGTTTCCAAAATTCACAAAATGGAAAATTAAAGATGGATTAATAAATAATATATTTAAATCAAGACAATTAGCTAACTTTAATGTTATACAAATTATCATTCACCCAGTTTTGTAATATGGACGAGGAGCATCTGATGAGCTATTCGTAACAAGTTCGAGGGTTTCAGGAGTGATAGTAGTCTCACACGTGACAGGATGACATTTTATCCTGTCGATATCAGGGACCCATTCGCCTGAAGACTGGCATGTAATTGACTGAATGGTTCTGTTTCCTGCCATCCAGTACTCTATATGTTAAAAAATTGGAATAAGTTTCGTCAATATAAAATAATTATAATTTATACACATTTATAGATTCTAAAATGACTCACACAATAAAGAGGATTGTTAAAAAATCCCCCAGTATTTAGTCCTATCTAGTCCTAATGTAATACTAAAAAGTTAACACATCATCCCAAGTGTAAATGATGTTCCTAACTTTTTTTTACATGTGAAAAATATAGAGGAAATTTACATTATAGTTAACATGCCTTCATCACAATAGTAAATAGCAGTTTTGCCTTCCAAATATTCAGGTGGCAATTGTCTGGATGCATGTTCTATGAAAGGTGGAGCATCACAAAGAAAAGCATCCTCCCTTACACACTGTTCATCATCTGGCTTCCACACTCCATGTCCAGAGCAAGTTACTTCCCATGATTTTTCATCTCTTTTAACCCTCCAGCCCTAAACATGAAACTATTACTGCTAGTAAGTGAGCATTTATCGATAATATAATCAATCTACCCATCTGCAAGTGTATTTAGCTTTCTTTCCAAAGGTAGCATCAGTCACAGAGGGTGAATTCGCATTTCGAACCATCTCCAAAGTGCTGCAGGATACAGCCACACACACACCATCTGCAATGCATAAGGGCTGGTTAGCATCTTGTTACTGTACATGAATTTTTGAAAACCCCGCCACCGCCTAACAGCATCCTGGAATGACTCAACGTAGAAAACAGCGAGATAAAGTGGAAGTTAAATAATAAAAACTATAATGCAATCTTCAATAATTAAACTTCATGAACAGAAAAAGAAAGTTGTTACAGTGGTTGATCACTGAATCTCAAACCTGGAAATTCCGGTTGCCATGTTCCAAATTGTGAGCAAGTCAGCGTAGTAGTTTTGTCATATATGTACTTTGCTAACATGTAACCATACTTGCAAGAAACTTCTATCTCTGTTCTGTAATCACGAGAGCGAGTATTGTTGAGATGAAATGGCGATAGTGGAGGACATTCCACTTTAATGCATTCCAACTGCGAAGAAAGATTATGATAAAGTATGGTGTGTAATATAGCAGAATCTACTTATTCAAAAGCCATCAGTTAAATATATTTGAGTCGAATTAATGCTTGTTTCTGAAAACCGCTCACATTGGCGCTAGTGAACATGCCTGTAGGAATTGGTCCAAGCGTTTGGTTTCCTATAGTGAGCAAATAAACAAATAAACATTTTCTTTTATTATTTTGATTACCAGGAATGGATCAGGTTGCCAAATTCCCTCAGAATCACATGTAATATCAGCTTGCAAAGACTTATCTCTTTTGAACCACCATCCTTCAAAGCAGCTATATATAATCTGACAAAAGCAATAACATATTAATAAGCAGCAAAATGGTTTCAAATAAGTAGAGTATGATAATTTACCTTTGTTCCAACAGAAAAACTACCTAAATATCCTTGCACGACTTCAGTAACATCAGCTTGTTGTAGTATTGGAACTGTAGGGCAAGCGATTGGAATACATGCATGTAACTTCGAAGAAGGTATTGTATAGGTACCATCCTTCTGGCAAGTGATAATTTGCTGAGAAACAAGTTAGACAAAGCTATATTACTTGTAACTAACCTGTAACTAAGTCAACAATATTGTAATCACAGATGATATTAAGAGTATGTCTGGAATAGACTCACTTTAACTATTCCTGGAGATATCCAATATTTAGGTAGACAGATATATTCCACCTGTTGACCATACTGGATAGAGTATTTTTTTATACTAGAGAAGAGCGATTGTGGAGTCAAGCTTTCCGAGAAATTTTCGATGTACTTGGATATCAGCTCACTTTTTCGGCTTGGTTCTACTGGCACATATCTACTGTTACATAATGACGTGGGATCTGGACACATTACACGATGGCAGGGCAAGTTATCCGGGTGAGGTGACCACAATCCACTTGACTTGCATGTGAGTGTTATGTCAAATACCGACTGTTCAAACCAGAATCCCTCAATACAGCTTAGAATAGCTTGGGAATCGATCCGACCTGTTCGAAAATATAATATAATGAAGAAATCATTTTAAATATCATTACTTTTTTGAAACTGTACTTTCCAGGTAAAAAAAAATTCTCAGTCAAGTATATATGGTAAGTATACAGGAGTCCAGTAACCCACCACATACCTTTATCAACAGCAGAGGAAAAGCTAAATGTTTTTAGCGGAGATGCTATAGGTTTCTGGCAAACGGAAGGAGTACAAGACAGCTTGGACGGGTTAGGCATCCACTTGTTATCACGGTCGCAATACAGATAAATCGTACTGACACTATGAAGGGTGACGAAACGATTTTTTTCACAGATCAGCTTCACTCTGTCTCCATATGATACACTTTCAAGATGAAAAAAACTCATTGACGGATATGCCTTGGCTATTTGATAGTATCTCAAACATTTTAGGTGAAATAAAAAAGCATATTTAAAAACAAAGAAAAATAAATACTCTTGTGAGGGCACAAATCAAAGTAATTCATTACCTTCCATTTACTTCAATGGTCGCGTATTTCACTTCCTTTGGTCGACCACAACTAACTGGTTTGCATTGCACAGCTTCAGGTGGCGGAAACCAAGACAGGTCAGTAAGACAGGTCATGGATTTCACGTTGGAGCCATCACTCATCAAATAACCAGTAGCACAGGTAATTTCAACTGTTGAATTCACACCGGAATTATTTCCTGTAGATGGGTAGAATATATATTTATGTTTATGAATATAGAATAGGGAAAATTCATATAATTATTATTAAAAAAAAAAGACAAACCAACTACGGCAGAATTTGGAAACAATGATTTTAGATCTTTCAGGTTTATACATCCAGTAGTGTGACAAGCAATCGTATGAGGGTCTTGGTTCCAATGCCCATCCATATCACACTTTACTTTAACTTGTTTAGAGCCTGAAGACATACGTCCTTGGATGCAAGAATATGTAACCTGAATGAATTTTTTGACAAAAAAATGTTCAGAAACAGGAATTGGACTGAATCAATCATACGATATAAGGAAATGGTAAAATGAATATTGGTATCACAGATCACACATAAATAACAGGATATCCACTGTATACAAACCTTAGAACCAAGAGGCATGAAGCCATCAGAATTTTTATCCCGTGTTGCAAATGGAACATATGCAGGAGGTGAAATACAAGTGACTCGCTTGCAAGACAAATCTACTGGCAACCAAGTGCTATCTTCACTGCACCTTACCACAACAGTTACCTGATCGCGGGAAAACCACCTACCCTCTTCACACTGGAGCATGAACTGGAAAACAAGCACAGAATAGATTTATACTAAAAAAGATTTCACTTGAATTGATAGATTTTCCTAAAGATTTGAATTAATTAAAATTTCAAGAGATATGCTTACTGCAGTCCGATAGTTCGTGCCATTTGGATTTGTTATCTGCTTTGCGAAAGCAGGTACTTGATAGGAGGAAGGACACTGAACAACAGAGCACACGAGGGAAGAGGGTGGACGGGACCAGGCTCCATCTCTACCACAAGATACCATCTGCCATCTTCTTCTAGCTTCCTTGAACCACATTCCTTTTTCGCAACTCAGTTTTACTTCTGACATGTAGGACCAGCCCTTCGTGCCTAAAGTACAACAATCCTTTTATGAGAGAAATATCCATGAACTATAATATTTAGTGATTTGATTTTTCTCTAGTCAAGGAATGAACTTCAAAAGCTCTTAAACAAAGAAATATGCCTCACCGGCTGATATAATAGCATGTTGTATTCCTTCAAGTTTCTCACAATAGATGAGAATACATTTAATCTGATCCAGATCAGGTTTCCATATCCCCAGGTTGGTACAAGTTACCTTTACAGTTGAAGGATTACTAACAGTTGAAACTCTGTAGCCTTCTGAGCAAGTGGCAAGCATTGAATGACCATACTGCAGATGAATCTCTGATCCGTCTGTAGATATAGAAAGTAGAGAACGGTAACAACTTAACTAAGACTGTCTCATCGTGAATTTCAGATCTGGGAAATCAGGAGTCAACAGTAAAGATTACCAGTATATTTGTCCACTGCGGGATGTTTGTGAAACATTAGATCAGTTCTGTTGTTTGGAACTAAGCAGGCAGACGATACACAACCAAGTTTTTTAGCAGATGGAATCCAATGACCGTCTTTAGTGCAATACTGTTCTACTATCATGGAAGTTTTTCTCCGTGAACAAATAACTAAGGAAAAATTCATCAAAAATAGATATTTTAAATATCATTGAATGCATTGAAATGGACAATATGGCAGATTAACAATATATACATTCAAATACCATTTCCTTCCAATGTAGACCACTGACCATTGACATAATATGGGTTATTAGAGATATGTACTGAACCAAGAAAGGGGTCAAATCTTAAGTTTGTCAGTATTCTTTCCTTGCTTGCATGATTTAACACGACATAGAAAGGCTGACCAAACTTTTCAACACAGCCCCATTTCTGAAGAGAAAAAAAAAAGAACTTAATATTGAGATATTTTGTTGTTGTTATAGTTTGCATTTGATATTTACAATATTTAAAATTTATATACAATTTTAATTGCATACTCGAAACTTTTGAAATAGGTTCATCCCACCAGTTGTTCTATGTTTTTAACTAGAATATCCTCATTCTGGGAAAATTATATTTGTAACTTGTATTTACGTCATTTCTCACCTGCCGTTCATCTTCCATATTGCATTGCTGCAGTAAAACTTCATATTTACCATTGAGTCGAACTTCCAACACTGATACTGCCGAGGTCATACATAAACCAGTGGCTATATGTTGCAGATGACGATCGTTACTTGGCCACCATCGCCACTGTACGATGTCTGTGACATTATAAGCACAAAAGTCATAATCGAATGTCTTGATAGAGCGATGATGATCAGTAGAATTGACACCGAGGCATACAAGCAGTTGATGAACATAATTTAAAATCCTACATTGACAGAAAACTGTAAATCATTTATCAAAACAAGCAAACCACAACACCACTTAAACAGGCATGAGCTTACATGAAATTTGGATAGCTCTTATATCCAGTTTTACATTCATGTGTTACGGTAGCACCTAAAACAGCGTCAGACTTATTTCTACTTCCAGGAGCAGCAATCAATTTTTGAAAATTAGCATTCAAAACTTTGGGAGCTTTTGGGCATTCTGTCGGACCACACACAAAACCGTCCACGGGTGGCTTCCAGCTAGTATATAGAAAAGTATAGCAGAGTAGTGGTTATGATACATACAAGTGAAGATACTAGAGTACAAAATGAATATATACCTTCCATGAGGATCACATGAGGACTTGAATAACCCTTCAACAACAATTTCCCCTTTTCTGTACAAGGTATCTCCATTAGTGCAGCCAATTGTTATAGCTTTTCCAACACTGGAAAAAGTAATGTTTCTAGATTAGTTTGGACTGCCAATTGAGAATATTTTTGGAAGGGGTGATTGAGGAATAAATCTCTAGAATGGGTCCAACCCTACATTTTGCCAAGTACCATCATCCGAGAGGTTGCTAGAGTAAATTTTGAAACACAATTTTAGTACACCACTTCCTTCCAACAAATAATACAGAAACTGTAGTGCATGGGCCTCAACCTATGCCAAAAGAAGTATTTTGATACTGTACATGACCAGCAATGAACCATGCGAATTATTTTGTATAACATAATGAATAAATGATTGAAATGATCGAAAAATTGTGGGTGTGTAATACCTGTACTGCAAGCAAAGGTAAACAATATCATAATACCAATTTTCAAATTTTTTATATAATATCATAAATAAGCTGATAGAAATAATTTTAGAATTCCCCACAAACCTCTCTCCTTTAAAACCAATGACATTTTTTACATCTGGACACTCAGTGGAAGCACATCTTAACTTATAAGGTGAAGGGAGCCACTGCCCGTTTTCACTGCATGTATGAATACTCTCATTGACCTTCCTGCCATCCTTAGACACAATATGGAGTCCGAACTTGCATCTGTACATCATTTGAAATTGTTTCAGGAATATGCTTAAGTGTAATAGTACTGAAAAATCAGATTGCAGAATAGTATCAATTACTTGTACAAAGTTGTGCTTCGTAGTGCAAAAGAAACACCAATAATAACTGTGTTCCTCACATAAGGAGGACGACCACAATTAACAGGTTTGCATTTTCCAACTTCTGGTCGCCATTCGGCGTCCACATCACAAATGCTTGTACGGGTCGTGATACTGCCACTAATGACGTAGCCTGTACTGCAGGTGACTTGGATTTTTGTGCCTGTCTCCACTCTGGTCATGCTCTATATATATATACATATATAGGAAAAAGAAGTATTATATATAACGAATATACTAAACAACCCATTTATCATGAACATCTGTTAAGCAAGGTCACTCTACTAGTTTGACATAAAAGGACATAAAATATGAATATATGGGATTCAATTCAATACAGCATTAACTAAAAGAGAATATGGACGATCTACACGAAATTTGTGGTGGGATATATTAATGATGCAAATGTAATAATCCACTTACTTCAGGTAGGGAAATCGGATATGCGTGTGCAGGATCAAGTGGGCGACTGCAGTGCAGAGGTACACATAACATTTTTCTGTAAAGAATATATAGTAATTGTAACAAATGGAAAGTAGAAAACCAAATGAACTTCTCAACCGTAGTTTTCAGAAAAATTCATGTTAAAAAATGCAGTTAATTAAATTCAGAGACATTGAATGTGAAAGTACTCACGATGATGATGAAGACCATGTACCATTTCTCAGACAAGTAATCTTTTTGCTGGGATCACCATCTGAGAACCGATATCCAGGATTACAGACAAATGAAACAGTAGAATCGATAACAAACCCATCTGCAGGAACCTGACCTTCAATCTGACATGCAACAATATTAAAATTGGAATCGTTATATCATTTTAATGATCTTTAACAATCCGGAGTAATAAAATATATATCTTTCACAACCTCTTTCATTTGGCTATCGTTCGACTTTTTGACGTTCTTCATTCCAACACGATATCCATTCTTAATCGCCTCAGCTGGAGTTGTACATGAAAGACGAGCTTTCACAGAACAGATCAGCTCGCTGACTGGCACTTCACATGGCATTTCCATGACTTTAAAGAGAGATGAGGATTATTAACTTTAATGTGTTCCAACATTATTAATTTATTCAATGCTCAACTTAATATTCAGCACAAATATCTATGGTATAACATATTTACCATAATACCTTGAAAAAACTTATCTGATTTCCTCACACCCAGACACCATTTTCCAAATCCATTACTCAGATCAGAAGTAGTTTTCTTGCACCATGCAACAGCTTTTGGTTTTTCGTTTTCATCGCACTCAGACATACTACCGCCATCGCAAACCCAACTTCCTAAGTGAGGTTTCACAGGGTTTTCAGATCCTGTCCATCCACAACGACATGACTGGTACTATAAAAAACAAATTACCATGATAAGATTGGTGTTATAGATACAACTTATAAGAAATCTATAAGTCAAACTTAAAATCAGCAATATGTAATTCTAACATCAACTGAAGAAAATGCTATCGAATCAGCCACTACAGCAGACTGCAAAACACAAGGTTCGGTTGTATTATCTTTCTCTGAGCAACTCTCTTCCCATGATCCAACCCCGTCAACACGCTCTTTACAAGAAGTTGAGAATATTTCTTCCCTGGGTTGAAACACTGGTCGACATATGCTTCTGTTTTTGTGAGGGCCTATAAGTAATTCAAAATGTATTCTAATACATCTAACATTACCTAAAATACCGGAAAATTATCATAAGAGATCAGATAACTAACCAAGATTAGCAGCCATGTACCTTCCAGCCTTCCAGCCAAGCCTTTCTTTGTTCTTAAAAATGTAATTCGCAACAAAATGAGAATTTAAAATAACAATAACATCTTTGAGGTTTCAAACTCTAAAGTAAGAATCTACCGCAGACGAAACTGCCTCAAGATCTCCGGGTTGAGATTCGTGAGAGAAGTCAAGATATAACTTTTCCTTGATGAGAATGATATGGTTCGATTCACATCTCCATTCCTGGAGAGGACTTTTCCAGTCGCATAGCTTTAAATTCACTTTGGGGTTTTCATAAGCTGCGAAACAGTACTGGCTAAATTAATTTATTCAGTCCATATCAAATATTAATATGCAATCCTTAGTAAGTGTAAAATGAGCGCGAGTTTTTAAGGTTTAAATATCAACAGTTCTTACCTAAGCAAGAGTCAGTGTATGGATGATAAAGATGTCGAGGTGTCATCCAACGGAACAAAAATCCACCGTCTTTCGAGTCATTTTGAGGACAAGGTTGTACCTACAGGTTCATTTGAATTTGTATTATTTCACCACAATATCCAATTTCTTGTTTACCATCCTTATATCAAAATATAAGGATATACCCTCATATCAAAATAGGTGTAAATTATAAAATGTAGATACCTTAAGTTGACCCTGCATAACAGCATGAAGGCAGAAAGTTACGTTTGTCTTCGTAGTCACAGTTTTTGTTACCACAGTAACATTTGATGTGGATGCATTAGTATGTGTTGCATTAGTAACATTCACCGTGCTATTGATTGTACCATTGCCATTTTCAGTGATATTATTCAGTTTAGTATTATTTTGGGGAATGGTGACATTGAAAGTAGAGTTTTGTTCAAGCTCTAATGTTTCCAAGGTCTCCACATAAAAGCTCGCCTGAACATAATCGTCAGCAGTTATGACCTGTTCACTCATTTTTGATCTATTCGAGAAATTAAATTAAATTGTTAGATTATGTTAGTATTTAAAAGCAAGATAAGAGTAACTACATCATTTCAGGAAGTGAGAAATATTAATTTTTCAAACCTGAAAACATTGGTATCATTGCCCATAGCAGGAGACAGAACTTCTTCAGTCGCAATAAGTATTTGTTCCCGAATGTTATTAACCAGGTATGGTTGAGTTTGAGGAGACAACATAACTGCAGGAGGAGGTAACATGGAGCCTTCCGGACAAGGTAGGGCCGACTCTCTGAAAGGAAGTCCAGATTCTGTTTGCAATATCTGATACAAAAAATGAATGCAAATTATATAATAATGGAAAAATAGTAAGAGTTAGGGTTCGACAAGAACTAATTTCTAATGGCAGTAATACCTTGAAGCACCATGTTGATACTGCCACAAATCCAGCTATGCAAGGCGAGACACAAGATATTTTGCTGATGTCACTCGTAGTGAAGTTATTCTTCTTTATGTAATAATTTTCAATAGGAAGATGATCAGCTTTCCAAGTGTTGTTGCCAATACAAGTTAGTGATACAGAATTCTCTCCATTAGAATACAAGTGGCCGAGAATGCACCTGGCATATTTCAGACATGGATATATGAAAAACAAAGGCACTAACTACAGATAAACTTGAAAAAAGTGCAATTTCTGCCTGTTGTATTGAGACTATTAGTATGTGGAACATTTAAACCAACAAATATTGTATGGCATGTACCGCATGAATAATATACATGCAGTAGGTAGTTCTTCAGCTTACTTGTATACAACTGAAGAATTTACTGGAACACTATCTTTCTTTGGTTTCAGAACAGCACTACCTACTCCAACTTTTGGTATGTCACAGGTTATAACATTGCATGCTGGTAGAATCCCTTGCCATTTACCCTGTATTGTAAGTGTATATATTTTTAAATTATATGCCGTGAAATTGGATTAAGTCCTTGCTATTTGCTATAAAAAAGTTTCTGCGAAATTTGGCAATTACGACCTATTGGTTCATTTTTGATAAAATCTAACTACTAATATGTTGGCAAATAGCAGGATCTAAAAAATCATTCAGCATGCTTAGAATGTACACAGTACAACAATGACAACTTACATTTACACATTTTAGATTATATTCCATATCATCGTCAATATCGAGATCTTTATTGAATGTTTTATAATATCCTGGTTCGCAGCCGAATTTGACTTTAGTATTGTTTGCATAATTCATTCCTGGTTGAGTGAACGAAATATCAAGTATCGTTCCCCTGAATAGAAAGAAAATAGTTTTTCACAAAAAATTACTGAATCACGTTATATTCTATTTGATGGGCAACAAAGTATGGTTTAACTTGTGAATCTACAATAGTGACATATTACCTTGAGAAGAAAATGATTTAGGTAAATAAATTAGTATATTTTAAAATCAACCTGAAAGGTACAAGTGGAGGTGCACATCGGACTTCACATGGTTGAATAAAACTGCAATATTCTTTGACATGGCTATCGACCCAGCACCACAAGCCAACAGGGTCATTGTCTGGATTTCGACAGAACGAATGATCGGGCGCAGGAATTCCAGAACTACAAGACAAATTCCTTTTATGTTACTTAATATTTTTTTATCAGTTCCATTGGGCTATAACATATCAGCAGGGTGAACAGTGGTTGGTTCACATTAAATACTGGAACTAAATGTTTCAAGAAGAAATCATCTAGCATAGAGATCAATTATCACACACATATTTACTGTTTTGGTTTGAAGTACACATGCATCAGTTGAGGTAGAAGGTAGTATTAGCATAAGTCAACAACCTGACCATAAACTCGTCGAATACTAGTAAGTGTTTAATATATAATAGTATATCCCATTCAGTTCAAAATAATATATATATATTATTAATATATTATTATACCTTTTCTGATTCAATCTTTCCTGAAGTTTTTTCCAGTTTAAGCATTTTTTTCCTGAGCCGGTATGAGACACAGTGCCTTTATAATCTGCCCCATTTCCTTTTACGCATTCAACAGGGGCCTCGCAAATGTAAGGAAGTGGCTCTGTTCCTCCTGTCAGTTTCCAAACTCCGGTTTTTGGAGAAAGTATTATACCTAATTCTGTTGGACAATCAGGCACACTGCATTCTTCCCATCTTGTGTCTGGGTCTGTTGTGAGGCACCAATGAGGATGAACTTCTGATCTATAGCTCTCAGGGGTCCTGATATATTTGTTAGATAGTAGTGAATCAATACAACAAATTTGGTGACATGCTAATAATGAGCTTTATATCTACTAGCACAGCTAATCATTAACATACACTAAATATCATGATTACCAGTATTCAGTCATTACACCTTTCAACAGGCCTTACCTACAATAATTATGTGGTACAGGAGGATATGTGTGCTTATGTGGATATTGCATGTTCCAGGATTGGCAGAGTTTCCCACTAGCTGTATACTGGTGGGTAATGTAACCACCCTTCAGATGCATGCAATCGAGTATAGATGGCAGCTTCATCTCCACTCCTGAGCAATATATATATCAAAAAGCAATCATTTCTAGCAAATTGAAGATGATCCTTACCAAACTTTTAGCTATGAATAAACTATGGCTTATTGAAACATAAAAATTACCACTGTCGGAGAGAGCATTCCATTCTGATGCTCTTTCATTACTGAGTACTATGAAATTGTTTTCAGATGTGCCGTGCTCTGATATTGAATTCAATGACAATACCATTGAGGGGTTGCTGGCCAGACCAACCTTACTTCCACTGATACCTTCAAGTATAACCCACATCTGGAGCCTGAGAAAAATAAGCTGATATAATTTAAATCAGAGTTGTCAGAATTTAGAGATACTTACTCATCGCTAACGTCACAAGCACGAAGAACAGCATGGCCACCGACACCAACTTCAGATACTGCTAAACAACAGTTAAATCCTGATGCTTCAGTCAAATCAATGTTGAGTAACATTCTTCCTTCTTCACTCCATGACCACCAGCCTTTATTTTGCGATGTCGATTCTGTGTATTCCTCATAAGCCACTTTAGTTTCATCACATTTCAATTCTTAAAATATAGAAGTCAAATTTTCAAGATACAGCTAAAATTGTAAATGAAGGTTATGGTGAGTGAGCTGGTATTTCAGCACCTGTTTTTATACAATCTTTATCATCATGTGAGACACTGTTTACGAGTGTTTAGTGCCAATTTTTTTTGAATAAATTAGGACTATTTTTATCACTTATTATACTACCAATAGGTTGTACTGCCATCTTGGTATCTTCCTGTGATAAAGCATTCATCATTAAAAACTTTCCATTTGAATCTTCTTCCATTTCGGTTTGCTTTTCCCAATATTTTTCATTGTTCTTTGAAGGCTTCGCTGCACATAGTCTAATACGTCCTGCAAAAATATTTAACATTAGAAAGCAGTTATATTGAAACTGGTAGATAATAATAAATAACTATATTTCACTCCACGTTTTGTATTGATCAAGATTGGTGTGCCATTTACTCGATTCTATTTCTCTACCCATAACAAGATGGCATCATTTGTATCAAATCTATATCTATCAACATAAAATTTACTTACCAGAAAGCAGGAATCCACACATTGGAAGAATTGTAAATTTATTCTTTCGATATGGAGATATGAGATATCTGTCTGATTCACCTATTACGATTTGAAAAATTAAAATTAGAAAATAAGACATATTTTACTGAAGTAATCTTGTCAGAAAATACATGGACAATATCTACCATGAACTGACACAATCCAGTGCTGTAACTTGTCTTGTTTAGCACATGGCAGAATTGTGATTGTGGTATCGTTCTTAAGGGAAGAACCCTTTTCGACAGATAAGCACTGTCCGCTACTACGATGCATTATCAGTTTCTCCCATAATACACTCCATCGTTGTGTGGCATCATGGGAATAACACTTTGCCAAAGTTACCTAAGTGAAAACATCAGAACAACTTTTTTACAAGGAAATCTGATACTTGAGTGAAATACTAATGAGATCACTAAGAAATTCAGTTCAATAACTCCTCTGTCACCTCACTCGTGTCTTCAACAGACATACAGAGATCTTCGTAAGCAAACCGAAACCAAGACCCACTCCAATCTCTTGTAGTTGGTAAGTTGGCAATGTCCCCATATACTGTTATGGCTACCCATTCCGAAACAGCAACATCACGAAAAAATAAACTACCATTTTCATAGGCCAGGTGTAGGTCTTTGTCATCTAAATCAAAGTTTTGCATAATGTTTTTTTTGTTGAACCTATGATATTTACAATATCAAACCTGGCAATATAGCATTGTCTTCTAGTTTCCATTTAATCCCATTGTCTCTGATAGAGCAATCATAACCGATTATCTGAATAATATAAAATCTGTTATTTGTTTAGTAATTTTGAAAAGTGTGGGCTGGTTCGAGCATCGAAAGATTTACAGCACTGGCTGATGTAGCGTTCATGCTGCTGCTGGTATTGGTACTAGATATAACACTTGAGTTATGCTTCAAACATCTTCCTGTTCCGATATGAATAAAGACACTGTTCATCATCACCCATGAGGCACGTTGTGAAGAACATGAAGAAATTACAACCTGAAAAAAAAGTCCATATATTACATATAACATAAATTCATGTCACTATAAATTTCAAGTAAATATTTTATTCTTCATAAGCATATATTGACACTTCACTTCATGCAATTGGTACTGTCTTGTGGAGTATCAGAGGATACAAACAGTATCTTTATTTTTAATATAATTATCTCGATCTAACATTTATGGTAGGTTTTTCCACATTTTTCAATACACGTTCTGTTATTATATGTCGCTGTATTCTAGACATTATTCATTTGGTTATGGTTATCTAAAAAAACAGATATTGATAGAACTATACTATCGCTTACATGTCAATTTGTCCTTTTTTAAAACTTGAGTATAAACCAAGTTCTTAATTTTAGAGTGGATTTCCAAGTGAAAATAATTAAATCTCTGGTATCTATGGTAGGTAAATTATTCAGGAAGTCAGGAAGAAATGATTTTTGTTGAACAAAATTAAAATACAAATACTTAGCATACAGTGTACTCATCCTCAGAAATATCAAGACAACCTTCATCTACCAGTTGAAGTTTGAACGTTGAACCAGAGTCATTCTGCCAGCCTACAGATAATAAGTAAAGCATTAATTTCATAATATCTAATTACCATGTTGTTTGAAGTAGAAAAGTTAACAGTATCACCTTTTGCCAGCTCTTCCAAAGTTATATCATGCCAAAGTTGACTTGATTTGAAGTCACCAATGGGTTGCTTATCAGAGCTATAGTTGAAAGTCATAATCAAACTGCTTCGAACCTAAATAGTAAGTCTTGATTAAAACCTATTTTAAAAGAGATCAAAAAAGGGAGCACACACGGTCGTCCTGATTATTTGCAATCTATCCTGGACCAGAATGCCGACTCTCATTTTAGGGGGTTCCGGTTAGGTTTGAAATTTGAAAATTTAAAAGAAATAAAACCCTTACTCTAGCCAGAACCACAAAATAATGAGATAAACCTATTTGCTACAGTAGCACAAAGAATTTTACACAAAGGATATGATAAGCATAACTCCGTAAGCCTAACCTAAACCCAAAGCATGAGGAAATATTACATGTATTGTGACTCCAATATAGGCATCCAATGTACTGTTGACTCCAATCAGAGCACGCAATGCTTGCTGTGTCTCATTCGTTTTGTCAGCAGCCAGGGTACTGCGTATGGATACACCTTGTTCCTTGATGGATGAACAAGCCTTGTAAGCGTCTTCTAAGTTCAGTTTCCTCTTTTTTTCAATTTTGTAGCAAACCCATGCTGAAGTAATGAAGTAAACATGAGCTAGATGATAATATTCTTGAAATGACAGGAATTCTTCGTAACTGTACTATTAATCTGTAATAAATAAACTACTTACGGAAACTTGAATTATCGAATCCTGGAGGGCACTCTGGTCTGCAAATCGAATGGTCACAAGGTTCCTCTTCTTTATTTTCTCCTTGGCATGCACCATGGCCTTCTTTACCAAGCGAACATTTTCTGAATCTACGACGAATTCCAGTTCCAAGACTAATGCATTCCGATATACATTCAGACCATGAGCCTGCAATCACACCAGCAGAAAGTTTAATTAAACAAATCAGGTATACACAATAAAATAATATCCCGTATGAATCTACACAACTATTATTAATATCACATTCATAAAAGCTTAGATAATCTCACCCCAGGAAGTCCAACCATTCTTCTTGGAGCAGACAGAATCATTTGTTTCATGAATGTACCATTCACGATCTGGATTATCAGAAAGAACTGGATCATCGTCATCAGTTGTATCCAAGAACCTGAAATTTAAGACCAATTTATATTGAAGCAGAAAAAGTGTCTCCAACATTATCAAACTTTATTTTTCATTAAACATTATCAACACAGCAGTTCGTGATGCTCACCTCTTTTGAGTAGAATTATCGAGCAATTCAAAAGTAGAATTGGTGCAAGTCCACAACTGCATTGTATCGTTGCTATCACATTTGGTGATTGTCAGAGAGCTCTAATAAGTAAGAAAGATTCATTTTACAGAGAGGGTGCGACATAAA
This sequence comes from Halocynthia aurantium, assembly GCA_013436065.1. Classification (NCBI taxonomy): domain Eukaryota; kingdom Metazoa; phylum Chordata; class Ascidiacea; order Stolidobranchia; family Pyuridae; genus Halocynthia; species Halocynthia aurantium. The sequence goes on along the minus strand of QXVX01000028.1, from coordinate 64,947 downwards.
ATAAACTACAATTCTTCAAATCGAAATATCCAAGTATAATTTGCACTTTTAGAAGCAGTAATACTCTTTTTGTATGCAGCATGGCTCGATTTTGATCACACTATTTATTATGCCGTTGTAAAATATATTATAAATTAATACCTTTATCAATGATACTTACATTCGGCAGAGCAGCTAAACATTTTCCTGAGTTGATATTTCGTATATTATGAAGATGATCCCACTTCCATAACCAGTGTTTGAAGTCTGGATTGTTGAGATGAGCACAACGCCAAGTGAGGGTAACTTCCTGAGAAGAACTGGGTTTTAAGCATAGCACAGGATCCCCACGTGTTGTAAACAAAAAAGCTGTACAGTAAAAATATATTCAATCATTAATATTAGGACACTATCAATTGAAAGTACAATGAATAACATTTTGAAGGAATACAGCTTCATCTATATAACGTCTATCGCTTGATATATACTTATACACGAGCTGTTCCGATATACACTAATTTTGGCAAAGGCTCAACGCTCTGCTTGTAAAGAATAAAAACAAAAGAATGCAATAAAAATGTCACACAGCTTACAGTCATCAGGGCCCTCTGATATTTCGCAACTGTCTTCATCGATTTCACCTAAACAGTCTGGATAGCCATCACAAATCAATTTTCTTGGAAGGCACGCTGCAGGAGAGGTTCCATTGAGAGGAACACAACGAAAACTTGAAGAATCGCATTCCTGTACATTAGCATACGAGTCAAAAGAAATTCCCTATTGGGTTTGTATATCCCTAAAGAGATTATAATTTTTATTCTCGAAAGAAAACACAAAAAAAAACATAGTGTACCTTATTTACACCTTCACAGTTGGTTCTCAGACATTTCTTAATATTTGTGGTGGATCCTGGGCAATGAATATTTCTATAAACACTGCGACACCTGCGAACTTTAACACGCACTCCCATTTTTTTGCACTCGGTGGCGGTGCAGTCACCCCATTTAGACCATTTAGTCCATCCACTGGCTGAAAAAAAAAATAGCCATATATTATCTATTCCTACTAAAAAATTAGATATATTCCCAGGAAGCTGGGCTGTGTTCTTCTTGCTTACTCTTTTCTTTCAATGAGCAAATAAACAACATATTACTCGGGAATAGATTGACTAGTAACTAGGGCCCCAGGTCCCAGGCCCCAACAGCAACAATGTAACTTATAAAGCAATTAGGGTATGCATAACCACAAAAAATGGGCTCGTTCGGGTCAAAGGTGGTAATAGCTATATACAGGTTGAACCTCTGATCCAGCACTCTATCATCCAGCAACTCCCGTGCAACCTGTATTATACATACTTTTATATGATCATAATTTTCTGCAACGGACAATCCCGTGATTTCATGTGCTGCAAAGTCAGTGAGTGGGCAGGAATGAAAAAGAATACACTCTCTTCAGTTCATATATCAATATAAACAACATACTACAATAATCGCAGGTTTTCTGGCAACCACGAAGGGCAGGAGGACTTAAACATTTATCGTCGGCTTTGAACTTTTGACAGGCAGCTGCATTGGTATTCAGATCGGTACACTCCAAACCTGAATCGACAAAAATAAATCTGCTTGTTACCTTTTAAAATTCCACGATCCTTGATTACCAACATACCTGTTACTGAAGACGTGGACAGTAAAAGAAATATAATAGGATTGAGCTTAAACGTGCAGCCATATAAATACATTTCTTTTGAGCGAATCAAATATAGTAGCAGACGACAGCCCACGTGTCTTGTAGTCATGGTTACAGTCGTTAAAACTAAGACGATTCCCAACCGCCAGCGCTCCACTCAAGTTTAGTACCATTGCTATTGATTGAAGAAAAAGTTCTAAGGACTTGATATTTGAGAACTCAAAAACCCCAATAATGCCTAAAAATAAATATTTGGTTCTTGTAAGAGCACTTCATAATGCTTGAGATCATTGATTTTTAGAGTAAGCTATTCATAAGGTATTAAGTGTTTGTTTATAGACCATACAATAGATTATGCGTTGCGCATAATACATTGACATGGTATTCGCTCTTCCACACAACATTTTAGTGAAATATCAACAAATCATATATATTCCTGTCATACAGTAGTATATTTGATAAATTTACAATACAGAGTTGAAGACAACAGATAGCTGTGGACCAGGAAAAGTTTCAGTTCGAGTAAATTGTCAAATCGTCATATTTATCATAAAGTGAGAATATCCTTCTTTAAAACGTTTAAACTAATATTCCATAACAGAAACTTTGATGGCAAAACATGTCATTGCTTTTAAGGTTTTATAATCAATCTAAATGCAAGGACCTTTTTCAGAAATTCATATCATCAAGATAATATGGAAAAGAATAATACAGGATAATAGAAAATGAACAGAAGAACAGCAAAGAAAGGTATTATCATAGCCAGTTATATATTGTAATATTCTGCTATCGGAACTTGTCATAACTGCTGCTTGAACAGACAAATGCACATCACATAATATAATTAATCTTTTCTGGGAGTTCCCACTGAAACTAGAAACAAACTTTGCAACAAATCTTGTACATCCAAACAGCAGATTCAGTTTCAAAATTTTTCAAGTGACGGAATGTTGTTGAACATAAAATGTTCAACACAAGGAACACCTCAATCAATGTTTTGAAGTTATTGTCAAGCACAGCGACCACTAATGCAGCGCCAGCTTGCTTTGCGATGGTTTACGAACACGAGGTAGTTCTGCCGGAGTGGGCATGTGGTCACCGGTCACTTCTTTCGGCTCTACCTCTGTACGTTTCACTTTACTGCCACCCATCTTTGCCTTAGCCATGTTGTAGTCGCCGGAATCAAAGTATTGTTTCTAAAAATAACGATGAAGTAATTGATACAATTATCACCTACAATAGATGCAAGTAGTTTTAAAGATACAAAATATTAAGTGAGGTTAATAATTCCCAATCCTTGACTATTTGCTCACGTAAATATATACTATAGAGTGTTGGTACAAATATCAAGTTAGGTCATACTATTTTGAATTTCATGAAGCAAGCCTTATTCATCAATGAGTAATTAAGTATACTTGAAGTTACAGGAAATCCTTAGTAGAAATAAGATTTCTGATGATGTAACAACCCAACTGTTATTAAACTCAATAAGATATCAAAGAGTAAGACAGCAAAGAAAATTTCAATGAAGTATGGAATGTTACCTTCTGCCGTGCGAGACGCTGCTGTTGTAGAAAAGCTCCTCCTTTAGGAGGAAGAGCGTATTTTTTTGAAAAAAGCAATTGCTCTTGCTGCTTCTCAATCGATATAGCCTGATAAAATAAAACAATGGATGACCACACAAGACAGTCCAATTAAGAAATATTATACAGCGTGTTTCCATAATTTAATATATGGTGCCAGCTGTAATATTGATTTTATGNGGAAAAAAAATTACAGGACGTGCACGTGAATATTGCATAACATAAAAAGCTAATATCTATTATTTATTGAAATTATTCCAAAATAGGAATCTCAATAGTGTGCACTTTTACACCACTTACTGGATCAGCGGGCTTCTTGAAATCACCGGAATCAGAACCACCTTGTGACATTTCTGTAACTGTGGACATATTACAAATAATGACTGTTACATAAAACGTACAATGATGCAAGAATGTTAGATATCTGGAATATAAAAGTAGCACATATGATAAAGCGTATTTTAGTGCCTCGAAAAATCCAGTTACTTTTGGTAAGTTAAGAGTAGATTAGATGAGGATGGGCGGGCATTAAATATAAATAACACAGCGAATCTACTGTCATTCAAAATACCCTAATGTAACTGGGTTTTTAGAGGGAGCAAACTAAACAAGTACCTAAAGTATGATTGACTTGAATTACAAAGTTACCATTGCAGTAAATCTTGCTTATATTACAATACATATAAAAACTAACTTCAAAAGCCAGAAATATTCAAAGCTCTGCGAAGCCCTAAATAAAACTCACAAATGGTGATATTACATGATCATTCAGAAAGGAGATAAAATGTCAATCAGCGAAGGTTACGATGGTTAATCTTTTAAGGGCATGACTTGACAAATTTCTTTTCAATGTGAAGTGTAAAAACCTCGGTACCACTAGCCGGGATCTACAAATTATTCAAGGAATATTTTCTCGCTCAAAAAGGTATGAGCACAGTACTCACAATGGTTATGGAACCTGAAACAACCAGCAAAAAAGCAAGCAAACCAAAGTGACCAGGGATAGTCTCTCCGCCAGAAACAGAAGAAAGGATCGCCTGGGGGATGACATAGCTGGCTATTACAAACTGTAGACCTATTTTCATTTGTCGTATATCGACTATTATCCTTTACCAATACTTGCCCACGCAAGTTTTATCATTACTGAGTAAGTAATTGTATACAGGTACGAAACATTAGAAATATTTGACTTTGAGCGAAGTAAATACATTATTCCGACATACAGTAGTAAGTTCACTATTTAGGCGGGTATATTTTAAATCCTGTACCTTTTCCAACTAAGTTCCATCCGCTAATAACTCGTGGACCAATTGTCTTCCCACTATATATAACACAATAATGGATGTAGAATTTCATCACAAACCTATACATATCAACCTCATATGCACAGCAAACTAACAGGAGCCGTTATCCTCCTTTTAAGTCACTAACCACCTAGTTACTTAACGTCGATTGTACTTAGCCATCTAGCGGCTGGAAGTTTTCAGATCACTGAACGGTTATAAATGATCCAACAGTGACATCTAGCGGTTAGAAATTTTACTTAGCGGTTAGAAATTTTACTTCACCATTAGAAATTTTACTTCACCAGAGGCTTATAAATCTAAAAACTTCCAACCGCTAGATGGCTAAGTACAATCGACGTCAAGTAACTAGGTGGTTGGTGACTTAAAAAGGGGGTAACGACTCCTGTTAGCTTGCTGTGCATATGAAACTTATATGTAAAGATTTGTTATGAAATTCTACATTTATTGGTGTGTCATATATAGTGAGACGGCAGTTGGTCTGCGAGTTATCAAGGGTTGTTCAACGCGGGGTCACTCGTTACGACCGACCCGAAATAGGAATTCGAGTTTCGAAATGGATTTTTTCGAGGTTTTCCTGAATCAATCAACTCAATTTTTTCATGTAATGTTTGATTATGTATTACGTCTTCTATGTGCTAATTTCATCGTGATTGGATCAATAAAAGTTCATTCAGAAGCGTTAGGTGAAGTAAAAAAATTCTAACCGCTAGATGTCACTGTTGGATCATTTAAAACCGTTAAATGAAGTAAAAACTTCCAACCGCTAGATGGCAAAGTACAATCGACGTTAAGTAACAATGTGGTTGGTGACTTAAAAAGGGAATAACGCCTCCCGTTAGTTGGCTGTTCATATGAGGCTTATATGTATAGATTTATTATGAAATTCTACATTCATTGGTGTGTAATATACAGTGAGAAGATAATTGGTCCGCGAGTTATTACCAGATGGAACTTCGTTGGAAGAGGTGCAGGATTTAAAATAAATACGATTATAAATGAACTTCTAATGATTCAATGACGCTAAAATTAGCATTTATATAATATATGTATGGGTATAGAGCACATACTATTTAAGAATGATCACACAAACTTAGGAAAGTTTCTGATGTATGGAGTAACGTGGTATGTGGTAAGTGCAACGATGGTTTTTAGCCACGCTGGTTAATAAAACACTTTTACAGCACAGCGATAGGCAGCGTTATCCTAAAGCCTAGGATATTATCTGTATATGTAACCTATATTGTATATTTAATTTATTTATTGCCATTCATTCCATTTACTGCCCTCAAGGACTTGTCAATTACTGTGGAGACATCCTTATATAGAATGTACTAATTACGGTCAAGCAAACATATTTTCAAGTCCTGGTGTATAATGAACTATTACTATATGGTCATCTACACCAGAAGTCAAAATTGTAGTTTCACATTGCCTAATTATATCTTCCGATTTGAAACTACAAATAGCGGTTTGGCCTGAGAAATTGACCTCCTAGGCTTATGAGAAATGCTATAACTACCCGGTAATTACAAGTTTCAATCAGTGTTTGTTAAAATTTCAAAAATTCTTTAGTTAATAAGAAGCAAAAGAAAATTACATGAGAAAATGCATATAAATCATACCTTGTCTCACCGTTTATATTATCTGAGACAATCCTATCACTTGGTGACACTGGTCATACATGAAATCGGAATTAACTGTAAAATGAGTTGTAATGGGAAAAATATTCGCGGCCAGAAATTAATTACAGCGAGACTAAAATTGGACGTTCCAAAAAAAGAAAAAAGTGTGAATATAAAGTAAGGTAAAAATTGCCTTGGTTATAAAATACATTCCACATCATATGTGATCATTGGTAATAGATTTGTACCAGGTGTTGTGAAGGTTCGATTCGGTAGAAAATATTTTCATTTATACCTTGAAGCATAGCGGACTAGAAATGGAAAGCATTTCCATTCGATTACTGTTCACCTGTTTTGCTATATCAGCTTTATGCAGTTTAACGAATTGCAAAAAGTCATCAAGTAAGTCGTTACTCTATTCAACTAATCTCTAAGTAAAATTAGATGAACTCTTCTAGATGAAATGATGAAACTGAGATAATAGTAATATGGCCTGCGTTAGAAAACATGCTATACGATAGTATGAAATATATGAAAAACGAATTATGCTATCAAAGTCTATATTACTTTAACTGCATTTAAGCTTGAATTAATCTAAACCTAAAGTCAAACTTTTTAAATCACAGAAAACAAATGTACCGACACTGGAAGTGGATGCAAGTTGTACGTGGTGATTAATTTATGTGATCTTCCATACGCTAAACAGCACTGTATCAACGCATGTGGTCATCCATGTCCTAACAAAGGTGGACAAGTCTACGACAGCGCACCAATCCCGATAGCGACGGTTCAACCAGAAGAAAATCACAGACCTAACCCACCTTCGCAACATAATGGTGGGACGAATAAAAATATCTCACCCGATTTTGAGTCAGGGATTGTTCCTGATTTTAATGATGATGAAGGGTATTATTATGATGGAAGAGAAGATTTTAGTCCGGTGGTAAGCAGAGCCAGGATGTTATCGACACCAGGTAAATGAAAGATTTTTATAAATAAACATGTTAAATGTTGTAAAAGAAAAACATAATTCCGGACATACCGAAAGCGTACCTTTACAATTTGAACATAGAACTACTTTTGGTGCCCTTGCAAATAATTTTTGAGTGTGGCGTAATTATATTCGTCTACGCAATGATATCATTAAATATAAATCACATTCATGCTTAATTAATTACAGGTATGGGCTGGACATCTTGGTCGTACTGGTCTATTTGCTCGGTGACTTGCGGAAGAGGAGAAAAAACAAGATCCCGAAGTTGCCAATCATTATCTTGTGACGGTGATGCGATACAGAAATCTTCATGCGCATTAATTTCAAAGTGCATGGAAACAAGTAAGTGTATGCATTTGACAAACCCGTCATATATGTTTCGGACAATGTTTTTTTACATAATCCTAGAAATCAAGAACATTTTGCACTTAGCCATGAACTTATCTTCTTTTGCTCTTATACTCATTAATAACGATATAAAATTTGAAGACATTATTAACCACATTTAGAGGAACAAAATCTAATTCGTTCTTTTCCAGATAATATTTTCGGTTAAATGATAGAATGATAGGAAATTAATTAATTTAATCTAATTATACTAACGATGACGAAAATGATGTGAAGTTATTACTATGGTTAAGTGCTAAATATAAGTGTGAAGCATTATGTTTTGAGGTGTCTCTTTGATTGATATAAAGAGCGGTGCTCAAAGTAGCGGTAGATATTAGAAATCATTTGATATATTATTAACCAAAATTACGTGATTAAAATATTAAGTTATCATCTTCATAAAATTAGACATCAAACAAGTGTATTGATAATTGTCTAGAACTTATTTCAGTAATATAAAGGACAATGGTTTGCTTTGAATATACTGTAATGTGATATAAGTGTGATATACAGCCTAGAGCATGTTTGAAGCTTGATTCGGGGATGACGTTAACAAAATTAATGCCAGCTAATGAGTAATGACGCATTCCTATTTAACATAGAACCATGGACAAGGCCGTGTCGTGATAACAGAAAAGATTGCAGCCCACTTACGTGCTCTACAAGCAAAAAGAAGTTCTGCAGATCAACATGCGGTCTATGTTATCGTAAATATTTTAATACTTTCCATCCAACAGTTTCCTTTTTGCTTGTCATCCTCATGGTTAATTATTTTTGTTTTACCGAATTTCTGCAGGTTGGACAAAATACGGAAGAATGGACATGTGCGGGGTTTATAACGGAAAATGTGAAAGAAGACGATTCCGACATTGTCTGCTGGGAAAATGTCTTGGGCTACCTTATAAACTTCGTACTTGTGGCATCAAATTCTGTCCTTTTTGTGAGTATACTATCACAGCATTTAGAGTGTCGGGGTTAAATAAATTAAGATAATATACATAAATTGCAGATGAAGTTGATGAGAAATTATTTTATAATATATTATATATATATGTGTAGATATTTTCACGACATTAACTAGTTGGATGCTTAAACTTAATAAGTTAACCAAGAACCAAGAATGAACCGTGTGAATTGTTGTATGAAACAATGAATAATATAACGTCATTTTACTAGTGAAGTTGAATTATAGTTCCCTACGAATATTCTATACCACGCACATTCTAGCGAGTCGTATTATAGAAGTGTCGTTCATTATATAAATTACAGTTTTAATCCAGATTGAAAAACAGGAAGTTGGTCATGATTCTCCTACACATTTTTAGGCTATTGTTATGAACTTTCCAGGAAAAATTCCAATTAGGCGACTCTCCAAATTAAGATTTTATTTCATTGGCAATGCTAGAGAACATTTACAGCAGAAATATCTGCGTAGGTGGCGGATATTTGTATTTTCATTTCCTATTTAAGCATCGATCTTGCGGTCAACAATTAGATATTATTGGTTTGTCCAGTAAATACCGCAGGAATGCATTCAACTATTTTTTTAAATTACAGTGAAACAGTGGAAAATCTGGGGGACTTGGTCGTCGTGTTCGGTGTCTTGCGGACAAGGAAAAGAAATGCGAACTCGACAGTGTGACTGGATCGGATGCTCGGAAGCTCAAACAGAACACAGACCGTGTACTCTAGTGATTCCGTGCCCGATAAGTACGAATTCACTTTAGACCTAATGTTACAATGAGCAAAGATGCGTTTCTGTTTAGTACAGTAGTTCACTTTTGAGTCGTTACTGGTAAAAAGTATAAAGTTGGGTTAACGAGAAACAATTATAAATCATTCAAGGGTATATTTCTGCCTAACTTCAAGCACAAACTGTCCTTTGGCTGTGCTATATAATTAAAGTATATGATTACCATAGGCTTTATGGGTAATAGCATTCTACTACACTCTTTCTATACATATTACAGTGTGAACATCGAAAATTTTCTGTACTGTACTTTAAATCGTAATTTGAACACTAGCACTAAACACAAACACTATTTTCACACCTCACTAGTTCCAGTGTGGTCAAAATGGGGAAAATGGAGTGCTTGCTCGCCGCCCTGCGGCCCGGGAACAAAGTCAAGGGTGAGACAATGCTCAATTACGACAGCATGTGTCGGCGATGCTATCCAGTCCGAAAACTGTAATACGAGAAACTGTGGAGGTAATAAAAAGGAATTGAAATAAATGTAAAATAAAAACAAAGTCGGTAGTCTCTATCATCGCTTTTCTGACTACTAGAATGTAAGAATGAATTTCCTGAGTATTGCCAACAACATCGTTCCTCTTGCGATAGTTGGATATGGATGAAAAGAAATTGCAAAAAGACATGTGGTCTATGCGTAGTAGCAGGTAAAAGTAGTTTTGACTGAAGAAAAATACTAATACTTTTACTAACACCGAAACCAATGTACAATATACGAAGATAATATTAAGATATTTTGTGTGTATGTCGCCGAAATATAAGGCAAACTACAGGCTTCTTGGTATTTTTCCAGGAATAATAAGTTAAACAACCGCCACTGTGTAACTCCGATAATGACAACATCGTAATTAAATAAAAAATATACCTGGAATAGTGAGAATTTAAATTTAATAACAGCTATTTTCAACTGAAACTGTTTTTCATGGGAACGATTCCGTTCATATGATATAATTCATACTCGCAATAATAGAACCTATTAACCTGAGCCCATTAATGGGTTTCGATGCCAATTAAAGATTAAATTTCCTCTCGTCTAGATTACGAGACCGCCGCTATTTTTAATATGAAAAGCGGACAGAATTGTTGGAATACGTTCATAACAGATCTATCGCAGTCACAAAGAAATTTACGATTTTAAAATTCGAATTTACTGACCGAAAATTTGATCACACTGATATCTCCATCCCCATTCCTCAACATATATTGTTGTCTGAAGACGACCATACATGTTTTAACCTTTATGCATGCAAATCTTATGATTATTGGTGAGGTGAATTCTATAAACGTACATGTTCTTCGCTATTTCCATTTTATTTTGCTTACTGGGAACATTTTACTCCACAAAACTCCTCTCAAAACTAAACCATCTTAAAATTAGTCGATTTATTTTACCAAAGACAATTTGTTTAATATAGGATGGTCGCAGTGGTCAAAATTCAGCTCCTGCAGCGTGACGTGCGGCCCAAACGGAAAAATAACTCGTACTCGAACTTGTCGCGGAACGCAACCTTGTATCGGAGATTCTGAAGAATCAAATGACTGCGAGCCGCAGGATGACTGTCCAGGTATAAACGACAAACATTTAGTTTTATTGTGATTAAGGCTGAATATCTTGGTAAAATAAAACTGCGCTACGCCGATGGTATCACACATCACATCGCGACACAGATCTTGAGTCGCTGGTAGCTCATAGGCGCCACCTAACGGTTTTCAAAGTACAGGAATGGTAAATGCTATGCAAATGATGATTCGCTATTCGCTGATTCGAATATTCCAGTACAATGATGCTTTTTACGTATCTTACTGGTTGAAATAGGGGTTCGCTATTAACCGCGGTGTTCCCTATCCGCGGTAGGTCATAAAACGTATTCCCCGCGAATGCGAGGTAACTACTGTATAATTATCTATACTTACTAAAACATGATTTGCAACTGTTATCATTTTTTAGAGTATTCTCAATGGACTCAATGGACGCCTTGTTCTGAAATTTGCGGCAATAATGGGCACATAGGACGAACACGAACGTGTACGAGAGGGAAATGTACCGAAAATCTAGAAGAAACAAAGCCTTGTATTTCAATGCCTGATTGTCCTGGTATGTTTTTATACAAATTAAAACTAACGAATAAGTTAATTAATGTGAGGAGCTAAGGCAACCGCTAATTATTCTAATTACTTAAAGAGCGACGCATTAAGCTAGACATTATATAATAGCATCAACAATTATACCAAAAATAAATACACATAGCATATGTACTACTACTGTACTTCTATTTACATTCTTGTGAAGTTGTTTTTCTTGTAGTATTGCATCAACTCAAAATGATTGCCAAGATATTACGGCCTTATTAAAATTAATTGATTTTCAGCCCTAACTTCTTGGGGATCTTGGTCGACATGCTCAAGATCTTGCGGAGGTGGAACTCATACTAGACGAAGGCGATGCAAAGACTTTTCTCAGTGCGGAAGCGAGATCACATTTGAAAAACTAGACTGTAATACCGATAGCTGCAGTACGTATCCAGATAAAATCTGCAAGTTAACTAAAGTTATCGAAACGACTTGTTTAAGCGTGATCATTTCATTTCAGATCGGTTCACGAAATGCAATCTGAAATGTGGTGGAGGATACAGGTACTCATACGACTCGAGTTGCAAAATGTCAAATGTATACAATTGCAAAGGTCGATTCGAAGGATGCAACTACAATCAGTGTAGCATGTGTATGTATATGTTGTTTTGCTTCGGGTAGTTTGAAATGTGGGTTTCAGGGAAAACGTCACAGAATACACATCTAAAAATAGACAAACTCAGATAGACACCTCTAAATTCAACCCCAAGCCAAATATATATAAATGTGCTTTGAAATCCTATGTTTTTAAAGTATTTTTGTGAACTCGCACATTTTCGGTTTTGGGGGCACAATAATTAATCACTGGCACTTGATTTGACGGCTTATCCATGTGATAATTGTAAGGAAACTGACATCAAATATTGTACCCACTAATTATAGTGAAAATTACTGTGCTCAAGATGTAGGATATTTAATAACATTTTTTCTTACATGAGCAATGATATTCTTTAATTAGAGCACTAATTGCGCTTGGCCGGGGCCAGTGATCGCTTCCAATATCTATTTATTCTGTGATAATAAGTATTCCGCTTTATAATACATATATTAGAAGGAAAATTACAAGCTATGTGTATTTGCATGACATTACGAAAACTGATTGTCTTTTCGATACCGATTACGACTATTACAAACTTCAGTGTCTTACATATACAAATTTAGTATACAGTATCTCTCCTTCTCTCAATAATATTGTACTAATTTTATCACAGCCACCTGCCCGGCTCAATACAGCCTGGTACATAGATACGGTTCCACAAGTTGTTGCAATAACGCATTGAAGGATGCTGGTTGTGGATTCGTTCCCATTCGTGAAAGCGTAATCATACCCAAATATTTCGGATATAATCCAACAGCAAGAATAATAAACGGAAAAGTATCGGAAAAAAATGCATGGCCGTGGATGGTACGAGGCGATTTTCAGTTACTTAAAGTTTTTTTTTTGTGACTCAAATCTTATCTTACTCTTTACTACATAACAGGCGATTTTTATGCCTGTAGTCGCTCAAGGAATGCTATGCGGTGGTACATTGATTCATCGAGAATGGGTTTTAACAGCAGCGCATTGTGTAATGTAAGTCACCTATCTTAGTCTACTGATACCGAATTTCTTCGAATATTAGAATTTGCTAAAATAATCATATTACGCCCTTGGGTATAAGAGGCAGAAAATGGGTAAATAAATATATTCGAAGAAATACGGTATTTTCCCTATTCTTATGATGGAATTCTATATTATTCTAACAATTATTTTATATTTCTTTAATACAGTACGGGAGGCGGTAATATTCCAACCGCAGGTATGGCAGTTTATCTTGGCATCAATAATATGAAAGACATCAGACCAAAAAACACAATCTCTGTTTTGCGCACAATAGCGCATCCGCAATACAACTTCCCTGATTTCGATATCGCCCTATTAAAGGTTCGTTAAATTAATTCAATCATCAGACAGAACAATTCAAACCATAACCACAAACCACTTCGGTCGGGTTTGGCTTTTCCTCAATGATCAATGATCTAACCGCTATGTCTATCGCAGATCAAGCCGGTTAATTTCAATAGTGGCATCCGGCCGGCGTGTATGCCGAAGGGAGAGAAGGTTGGATTAAATCAAAAGTGTTATGCAACTGGGTGGGGAGTAGGTACGTATATATATATATATATATATATATTGTCAGGCGCGTGTGATATTTCAGAACTGTCAAAATGTCTTTCCAAAGGGAATTTATATACTTGGTATAATTATATCATATATATCGAAATATTACGAAATTACATGGCGTGATTAGTCAAAGAGTTCTCATAATTTATACTGCGCTGATTTCGTTTAGTCAACCACAAAACACAAACTACCAGCAGACAACTTCTTGAAGTCGGCGTACGCGTGTTAGGAGAAGATGTTTGCAAAAAAGCGTACAAAGGTGGCGGAACTGGAACGCTTATTCAATACAGTAGCCATAAAGTTATCTGCGCTGGAAGCGTTTATGAGAGGAACGATACGTGTGGAGTAAGTGTACAAATACATTTTGTTCACAAAGCTCAGGAACTGAAACATGGAACTGTAAATTAACTTATTTTTAACTATTATTCAGGGTGACAGTGGTGGACCACTTATATGTCAGCGTTGTTCTTCATGTTCCTGGTATGTGGCGGGAATTACTTCGTTCGGACCCTCGAACTGTGGCACGCCTGGTACTCCGGGAGTATACACCAGGGTATCCCATTATGAAAATTGGATTTACTCACACGTACCAGGTTTGAAGCCTGGTCCAAATGACCAAAAATCGTGCAGTTCGTACACTAACGTTCGGAGACAGCATTTCGTACAACCGCCGCCACAGAAATTACCTCTCAACATCTTCCACCAATTTTCGCAACCAATAGTACAACAACAGGCACCAAAGCCAATGCCAATACCAAACTATGTTCCTAGATATTCTTATTCACGACTGTTTCCCCTCAACGTATATGGGTGATCTGCCAATTGTCACTGTTGCGACTGAGCAAAGACATTCCGAGCAATAATGGGACATATTTGCAGAGATAGAGATTATATCCCAAGCGATTTATTGCTATAGAATAAGAAACAGTGTTACTGCATAACACTTCAATGTGACATTTTGTAGATGAGTTTATTTAATAATAATAATCTAAAACTACAAAATCCTAATAGCTTGTCATTTGTGAATCGATGTAAATCGTAGTAAAACTAAATATTCCCTGGGAATTTCTCGGCCGGATTACGACATGGGCTGCGGCCCAGATGCCTTCACTATTTGGGGGCTTAGATAGCAGTGAAAAACTATTTTAATTGTGAATGAATATTTGCAGAGAAAAAAAAACACAAGAAAATAAACACAACACTGTGTATGTATATATATCGTATGACTCTTCGTGACGTCATACAAACTTTATATTTTGAATAGCGTTTATTTGAAAATATTAATATGGATCAAAGCACAAATCCATCTTACCTAAATGTAAAGTAACATTAAAGCTTTCAGTGCAGTGATATTGCCTTGGTTTCTTATATCATTATGTGCGTTTCAGTACAGTTAATTATAAATCAGTACTATTTATTATATAATGAATAATGAGCAGCTAAATATTTTCTATTATGTATACCTTTTTGACGACTTCGGGTTCTAATAAAATTATATTTAACAAACAACGGTTGCTTTAGGAAGCCTGGAATTGTATTTACACATGCATTTTCAACAGATATTTAAATCTCTAGCGCCATATTGCGGAAATGATTACATGACACAACCTCCAAAGAAGGATGAGTTTATATTGACTTGGAGAAAAGCAAATGTCGGAAAATATGTCTCGTTTTCATCCAAATAAAACACTCCTAAAATGGAAATAATATCCATTTCATAGAACATCAATACCATTACTCGAGTTAGTTAGGAAGTGACATATGAAAACAATGAACGGATACTTACTATACGGTTAGGGATAATTGCGAGATTGAAGTTTGAAATCGTTGATGTAGTATACAGTACTGTAGTCAATTTAATATTATCAGTCAGCTATGTGGACAAGCCATTCTAGAGTTAACTATTACAATGAAGTAAGATTTTATGGTAGAGATTTTTTTTTGGTTATTCCCAATTAATTTTATTGTTTAAATTTCGGTATAAATTACACCTCTGGAAGAGTATTATATATTTCCGGTAGTTCATGAAATCAATGAGTTTTACCATTATTTACATGAAATATATTTAATGTTCCTAATACGTTCGCAAATCATGGTTCTCTGACGTACTAATACATTGATTGGTATCAGTTTGTGCACTACCGATATCACTTCGATTCTCTCCGTAGAATATAATCCAAGACATGATTTTAATACGAAGACAATCACGATAATTGTCACAAATTATGATTTAGGGATATTTATACAAGGCTCATGTCGCTTTTTGAGCGTATGGTATAAGTTTTTACATTTTCGCCCGTGGGACTAATTGATGGTTGTGACGTGTCTAGGGCTAATCTGTCCTAATTGCCCATAATGTGATCTGTTCCAAGTCAGTAAGGTTATGTCTTACATATGTACATGGGACAGCTAACGAAAAGGAACTGGAAAATGCCCTTCGTAGTTTAATGTCAACCAGAACTGTAAAGCTCAGATTACGAATTGAAATATAGTTACAGTCAATAGCGCATCAAGTTAAAGAACCTAACGTCTTATCAATAGGTATTTCATTGAGTGAGTATCTGTCAGGTTTATGCATTCTACATATGCAAGAACATGAGGCAACAGCGATATACTATACTACAAAAAGACGTAATATGTCCCTAGGAATTTAGTCAGAACAGCAGTTCACATAGGTCTTCTACAGCATCATAAACTACTAAATGGTAAACCTTTTTAATCAAGCAAATATAGGACCTTGACGTTGGCCTTGACAACTGGCCATTGACGGCTCACAAAAATGCCTTAAAATCTAGAATTTTTTTATCAAAGTGTAATTCCTATTTTCCAGTTCTTCCAGGCTAATTTTGGACCAGATTACTCTGTTCCACCTGTTTCTTCATCTGCGAACACGAAATCAAAATTCCAATGAAGATATCAAAGATATTTTCCATGATGGTTCTCATCGCATTAGCGTTTTTGTTAGATGGAATTCATAGCAAGCAATTAGGTGAGGTTATCCTACATATGCAAGATCGATAAACTACAAGAATAGATTCTAGAGTTAACTATTGGAATGGAACAAGTTCGATATTCATGCTTAGCTCAATTGCAGATGGAAGATACCTTATCGAATCGCAAAGCAAGCCAATAATGCGTTTCGTGAAATACCGGAAGGGTAAATTTGATGTCATGAGACTTACTGAAAAGAAAAGAAATTATTTTATTGTTCACACACCGGGACTAGACGAATCGAATAACTCTTATTCGTTTGAATCCGCCGAAAATCCGGGAAATTTTCTAACGACAACTAAGCGAATGCAAATCGCGTTTCAAAAAGAAAGCGAAGTAAAATCGTCGAAACAGAACAAGGCGGCAGCGACATTCAAATCCGACGGAAATATTTTCAATGTACGGAGATTTAGAAAGAGTTTATTTATATACAAATACAATACATCCTTATCAGTTATCACCCATATCCGTTATCGTCCTGAAAATATTAAGATTATTTTTTGAATAGATTCCTGCTACCGTAATGAGAACAACGATTACAGTTTTCAAAAAAGCTCAAATATAGCTTACCCTATGGAAGAATAATGTGATTTAATTACAGCATTAATATTGGACCAATGTAATCCTGAAATTGCAGATAATTGGAGTAAAAAATAATTGTCGACCAAATTCAACTGAAATGATTCCTACGTATGATAAATATTTTAACAGTGAATATATTTTTTGCTGTGGTTCAGTTCACTCATATAGAATCCTCCAAAAACTCTCGAAAATACGTAGTCGGATATAGAAATCGATTGATGATCGCCTCCAAATCGTGGCTAAAAAGCACCGTCGTCTTAACCAGATTTAAACTAACGCTAGGTAAGTAAGAAAGGTCTTACAAACAATCTAAAGAGCAATTCAAATTATATCCACTTGCATTTAATCAGATAATGACACAATAGTTTACAAATGGACAAAATGCAGTGCTACGTGTGGTACTGGTGAAAAAATCGGAGTCGCAAGCAATTGCCCAGCTTCTCAGACATGTGAAAATAAGATTGTAAAGTGTAAGAACAAATCTTGTCATAAAGAAGGTAAGTGTGGAGTATTAATGATCGTCAATTTCTTGCTCTCCAACTTCTAACCATTAATTTCTGCAGAGATCAAATATTTGTGGACCGATTGTAGCGTTACTTGCGGCAACGGAACAACAACAGGGGTGCCTATGAATTGCCCAGGAGAAATGAAATGCCAAATCAAAAAGCAAATGTGTAACGAAGGAGAATGTCCCAACAAAGGTTTCTTTATGCATTCCATTCACAATTAAAGTTCGTACTAGTTTCGTGTCACGTTTAACAGTAACAATGCAAGAAAATATCAATAAAACAGCATGCGTTTATTAAGCGAAATATATAGTTCCACTAGCATTTATAATTATTATACTAGCAATGTGTGTAACCTTCATATACTGACTAAATCGATATATTTAGATCCCAAAACCTACCTATGGGGCAAATGTTCAGTTACGTGCGGCAAGGGAACAAAGACGGGAAAACCTGCAATATGCAGCACTCCATACGATTGTCTATCTATTACAAAAGATTGTACTCAACCTATGTGCCCAGGTTCGTAAACTTACAAGTAGCTTAACATATACTGTAAGATTCTTTACAACTGTGAGATCATTGACCAATCTATACATTACATGCGTACGAAGTTTTTATTCCTATTTGTAGAAGAGGTGACTTACACTTGGACCCCGTGTTCAGCTACGTGTGGAGGGGGGCAGAGAACTGGGACACCAAACAACTGTATAAAAGATTGCCAAAAGATAATAGAGTCATGTAATGTACATGATTGCTTTGACAACAGTGAGTACAACTTCATGCTGGTTCACACGAGGATAAATTTAGATATATCTACTACTACTTTTCTACTAGTGGTATCATTAAAATAAATTCATTCGATTTGACTCGATTCTCTAAATTCCTAAACATTCAATTCCAGGATGCATATTCGTTTTCTTTATTGCTGAATTTTCTTTATCTATCTATCTATATATCCATACCTAGTTCCTAGCTCTTATTCGACAATTCATCACGAATATGTCTATTTCCGGATTCTTTAATTATTACTTTTACGACTCGAAAATCTAACTAGCCGGAGGCCGAAATTGGCAATTGACTCAATATTATTCGAGTCACGACTGTCGTGAGATTCGGCATTGAATCTCGGCAGCAAGAGAGCATGACTCGACTCGAGACTCGAATACGTCATGACTCGACCATACTAGTAACCCTAACATTCACAAATCGCTCAACTTCATGCTGCTATGGTTTTCAAACAGAAATCGGATTCGACAATTGGTCATCATGTAGCAGATCATGTGGGGGTGGAACTAGATACAAAGTCCCAAAATGCAGCTCCAACTCTATAAATGACTGTCCCAAAGTATACGAAGACTGTGAAGAACAAGCATGTCCGGAAAGTAAGCATATTATGAATAATCTACAATCCTTTGTTGAACAGCGAAGGAATTTCCTATGAACATTTACTCTTACTTTAGTAAAGAGCTGTCCAACCGGTCAAGAGCATAGATACAGGACAAAATCGGATTGCTGTGTCAGAGACCGTTTCGGAGATTGTGGTTTGAACGGACAAGTATTTGGACCAAGGATAATAGGTGGTTATCGAGCAGCGATGGCAAGTTGGCCTTGGATGGTAAATATCAGCATATTGAATTTTCAAAATGACAGAATTATTCAGACAAACAATTCAGGGCTGAAAGAAGCGGTTCACAAATAATCGAAATTCTGAATTTCCTAGAATAATTGATTCCTAACCTATCTCCTTTGCATCAATTTCTCTTAATATAAAGGCTCTGTTGTCATTACGCGAAGCTGATGGAGTCTACACCTGTGGAGCGACTCTCCTGAACAACGAATGGGCGGTCACAGCTGCACACTGTCTCAGGTAATCACTCTACGTTTGGTCAATAATTCACATAGAATATTGGAGGCTAATATCGAGTTAGTAACGCAGTATCTGAAATCCTCATATTGAAAATATTTTTACAGGAGTTCAAACGGAGACAAAATTCATTTGACCTTTGGTACAAATGATCTGCGGAATCCATCTGTACATATGCAAACTTCTGTTGCTGAAAAAATAATCATCCACCCGGATTATAAATTTCCAACAGCTGACATAGGCCTCATCAAAGTAAGTAAATATTATGACGGTGGCCTGTAGATTCTTCAAGAAGGGATGGACGAAAAATAATTGGGCATCACTGATCTACACAGCAAATCACTTTCAATTTCAAAATTTCAGCTAAAAACACCAGTAAATGAAACTGCATCAGTGCGACCACTTTGCTTGCCAAGAGGAGAACAGACATCAACCGATGCAAAATGCTACACAGTGGGTTGGGGAATTTGTAAGTGTTTTATTGAAATTTTTTATTATGTAACGATGCTGTATAGAGTTCAAGCCGATGTTTGTTGTTGTAACAGCTGGCAGGGCTGATATGATAACTCAAATGAAATCAGACTATTTGATGGAGGCTGGAATGCGTAATTTACCAAGAGGAATCTGTAAAAAAGATTATAAGGGATCGGGCTATGAACAATACATCAATAAGGAAACTTTTTGTGTTGGTTTAGTGTCTGGAGAAGTGGACACTTGTTTGGTAAGTCATACTGTTGAATTAAGCGTTATTAAAATGTTTGGTTAGACAAATTCTAAAGTAGCACGCTGTTTTATGGAATACTTTCGCTACAAATATTGTTGTTCAAACAAAAAAGATCGTCACGGTTTCATCGAACTTGACACAAAATTAGGCTGCCTAAATCTAATAACTTTTTCACTTAATCACACTCAGTGATGATACTCTTGCTTCTTGTTGCAGGGCGATAGTGGAGGACCTCTTATGTGTCAAAGATGTTCATCCTGTGCATGGTATTTAGCAGGCATCACCTCTTTCGGACCACATAACTGTGGCGAAGCTCTAGCGCCAGGTGTATTTGTCAATGTAGTCGAATTTGAGGGTTGGATAGAAAGTGTTATTAAAACTGGAGATAAATATGATACTTTTGCTACGTGTACGTAGATCGGTATAGTATTATAGAACAATGCCTTGTGTGAAATAAACACTGTGTCTATTTATCAAACGATACAAAATGACCCAGGTTGTTTATCAATGCATTGTGTTTTTGAAATATCCTTTTATGGAACTGCAGTGCAGATTATGCATGTTTGTGAGTGTGTGCGTTCGTCGTATTATCATCATCATCCATAGACCGATCCCATAATGTGTTCTTTTTTTTCTAGACTTATTTTCTGATTACCGAAAAAATATGATGTGCTAGATACTCATAAAAACTGGCATTACAAATCCAAAATACATTTTCTGGTTCTGTATAACCTTATACACTTGTACTTCATACTATCTATTTTTTTTCTAATTTTATGGTATTTGCAATTGCTTCACTTCTACTAAGTACTCGGTCGACAAGGCTTCACAAACGTAAATCGTAAACATATCGGTAGTCTAACTGTAAGTTAATCAGTTACCCGTAATTTGAGTGAAAATAAAGTACCGTAACTATAACTTGAATCCTTATACTCGAAGCATATGCTTAAACAATGCTGGTCTGCTATTTACTTTGTATAGTAGGTGATGTATAAAAATCAAAATGGTAATCAAAAGAATAGAAGCATTTGGACCATGTGGTAAGTCACAATGCTTTCCATACATCCTCTCATATGGAAAGGTCATCTTACTGTACCATCTATGTAAATTAGGGAACAATCTCAGTTAATTCACGAAGCTTGATCGCTGCTTTACGATAAGAAAGTTCAGATCTAGCCTAAAGCAAAAAGTTTTCGAAAGAGTTCTCTTTCAGAATTTGTCCAAATTAATGTAAATAAAAATTTCCGGGAATCGAATAAGCCTTGCGGTATAAAAAGAATACTGACTGACTAAAACTTGATGAGAGTATTACTAATATAGAAACATGAAAAGATGTACTTTCCCCTTCTTCATTATTTTGACTTATATCAGCAAATCCTGATGCTGGTATACATATTTGAAAGACCAATTACAAGAAAATTATATTATCGGAATTGATACAACTAGCTTCACAATTAGACAAGTACTTTCGGGTTAGTCTGTGGTTTTGATAAACACCAAAGCCTGCGGCGGTTATATTCACTGAACGGGCTATTGTGCTTGCTCAGGATTACAAATCGAACTTCTAGAATCTAGAAAAGATGCAGTTTTATATAAATATCTATACTCAGAAAATATACCAAACTAGCGAAATTCAGTCTTTCACGAGTTATAGACAAGATCTATAAAATTCTCTTTCCTACTGCTTCGTTGTATTACGTACTCAGCATATGAAATGAAATTGTCATATGCTGTTTATTTACTAATTATCTTTTTGCAAGGTTCTACTATTCTTGCTGATGATGATGGTGAGTGGTTTCATTGCTTTTTACTTAATTAACTACTGTCCTAGGGTGACATTTCGCTAGGATCCAGAAGTACTTTAGTCCTAGTTGATTTCGTTTTAGAAATTCATACTAGATTTCCGCGCAGTTTGAAATTTGTGCAGGAGTTTATACCTTTAAAAATGTTTATTGTTGGTATGTTCAAAAAATTGACAAAACAGTGTTCAACGTCTTCTTAGAGTGGGGACCTTGCACGAAAACATGTGGAAGAGGTCGACAGATGGAGAAAAAATTAAATTGTCTCTTTGTGGGATTTTGCGGAGAAAATTGGAGAGCTTGTAATGTTCATCAATGTAAGATATATTTTTCATCATTATATACAGTATCGCGTTCGTGGCAACTATTCAGTACTGTACAGCATAATGGCTATTATCACTTGTAGCGTTGTAGGCATATTCTTTCAGTATGGCATAATGCTGACACAATCATACCCGCCTACCGCTGATGATACGTTCCTGAAAACAAAGCGCTGTGCGAATCAGCGCTAGACGGGGTCATGTTGTAATTTGTATAACATAAGTTCCTCATGATCCGTCAAGCTGGATTTTCATATACAGTATGAGCATATACAGTACTTACTTCCCGACATGATAGACTAATAAACTACAAAAATGTATATGGAACCGAACACACATGTACTCCACATAAATCACTGAACTAACTGAACATGTCAAATGAGTCATTAGAACTTTCGAATTAGTTATACAATATTGTTTGATATTGAGTCACGACTAGTAATATTTCCCGCTTCGGGGCTTTTGTTGCCAACAAACGCTATAGTGAAACAGTGCAAAACGGGACAGTTTCAATCGAGGTGCTACTGTATTGTTTACATAAGTTCTCAGAAACTCAAAATTTGTGAAAATCGATGCACGTCATTTAATAACAACCCGTGGTTTCTCGTGGCTATCTACTATATCAGGTATCTTTTCTATAACATAGATATAGTTCAAAGACACCTCCATATCACATTAGGGAAATCACGTATGAGATGAACAGTTTCGCTCGACCATGGAAACTATAATCTGAAATATATACAGTAGCTTATGAACTGGAAAAGCCCCCAGGAGAGGAATTGAAACTGCACCAGTGTATTAACTATATACCAGATTGTTCATTGACAGAGAGAGAAATACTTTCTTCCTGTTACAGAAGGGACTTAATTTCGTTCTTGCATTTTACTTCAGGTTCGAATACATGGAGCCCTTGTTCGAAAACCTGCGGCGGTGGAACGAGATATATCGTAAAGACATGTCCATCTAATAATGCTGTAAAATGCCCAAAAACGTATGGAGATTGCAACACGAAAAAATGCGATCCACGTAAATAAATTCATTTCGCAGTTACCCTAATTGTAAACTTTATTATCTTTAAGCGGAATTATTTAAGATATATTTTATAACTCAGTAGGCAGTATCCCAAGTTTGGGATACAAATACAGATATCAGGATAAATCGAAAACTTGTAAGACAGCATCGGAGACATGTGGGCGCGTATCCAATACTGTACTATCAAGAGTGGTGGGCGGACACAGAGCCAAATTGGGACAGTGGCCTTGGGCGGTAAGGTTTTGCTGTACCTGGAGTTTCCGGTAAATAATCCCCATAAAGACTCGGGAGCTTAAAAACGGGAAACTAGATCTAATATGCGGTTTTTCGGTCGGACTTATTTACGGGAAATTCCGGTCGTTTCGTCAGAAATTGGGGAAATATCATTTCCAGAATAACTCAATTTTAAACTAACATGCTTAACCAATATGTTTTCAGGCTTTGATCAAGTACAAAGGCAATACTAACTGTGGTGCCACCCTTTTGAATGCCCAATGGGTGCTTACGGCTGCACATTGCTTATAGTAAGTATTAAACACGATTTGTTCTAGTAAAATGGTTTCCACAACAAACTAAAAATGATATACAGATTTGCAGACAATACGACTCCGGGTATCCTCAATTCGTAAATTAATAAAATACAGACTAAAACCAATAACGTTACGACTATTTGTCTAATGTAGAGTACAAAGGTATCATGATGATCCAAAAAACAAGTTATAGGACTCAACAGTACAAGCTCACACGGCCACGACTACTAATCGAGTCAATGGAGACTCTAACCCGTACAGGTCAGTACGCAATTCAATTTTACCTAAACTTTTCTTTCGCATTTTTTCTACCAGCACTTTCGAGCGCGAACATCTGACTGTAATGCTCGGATCAGTAACAATTAAAAATCCGGCCAAAACAATCAAAATCATTGCTGTTGAAAATTATACAATACATCCAGATTACAAAGACCCTCTCAATGATATAGGTTTGGTGAAGGTAAAAAAAACGATAACAGTAATCTAATAGCGTTATCCACTCGGTATTTTACGAATTCACTTTTCATTACTTTATAGCTAAAATCTCCTGTGAAAGAAAACGATTTCATTAAACCGATCTGCTTGCCAGGAGGTGAAATCATTTATGAAGATACAGCGTGTTATGCAATAGGATGGGGTATAGGTAAAGAAGTTTTATGAGATTCACAGAGTGAAGATGCGATTTCTATATGAACAGAATGATATAGATTACAGATGTATGGTATAGATGTAAATCCTTTCCCTGTCCGAAATTTCTCCTCTTACTAAAATTCCTCCCTTGGGAGCTTATTGCATCCAGTTTGAGAATTACTGTCCTAGGACCTAATAGTGGATATGTAGTCATCTACTTATAAATTTAAATTCCTAGTCCTTGCTTTACAATGAAAGGAAGGTTGATCTAGCAGTCCTGTAACGGATAATATACCACATCTTGGTCACTTTCAGCCTAATGAAGTGTTAATAAAACTCCCAACATTTCGAGATTCACCACGTCCCATCAGCTGGCAAAGTCTAATTAATCCTTAAGGTCTCACTGACTACTCGTGAGCTAACGACCAATAACTATATTCAATAAAATCGAAATTTTGTCAAAGGTACAGATTGAAATATTTGAGTTCTTACATATTAACCAGTATTTATTCTCATTCCAGATCCTAACCATATTCATGTGGGAATATCAATTCATGGATTTTCATTTATATTTTCTTATTTCACGTTATTTCAGCAAATAAGAAAGGTCTTCAATCTGCCACCACCTCAGATATCTTGATGCAAGTACGATTACGAACTCTTTCTCTAGACGTATGCACTGTTGGATATTCTAATACGGGATACAGCGGTTCCGTAACAAAGGATCATATATGTGCAGGAATTATCGCAGGCGGTAAAGATACTTGCAGAGTAAGTAGTGAGGAGTCCATGAAATAGCATCCTTTCATAGGAACTGTCATACGAAGAGTACTATCAAATTGAAGCTTATCCAATGAAACTAATTAATAGGCATAAAGTACAACCTGTTGGGGAGGAGGGGGTGATGAAGGTGCAGCTGCAGGGGTGTATAAATTGCATCGGAGCTGTGGTTACTTCACCATTCATACATGCCGGGAAAAAGAAATATACACTATATGGACTGTATACAAAAAGTATTGTGATCCACTGTATAGTTGCGTGGTAAAATAATGTTAACCGGTTAATGAACTGACATATATGTGGGGAGAGGGCAAATTTAGGTTCTGTCTAGTGACAATGGAAGCTTGCCTCGGCCCGTATTATTGCACATGTCTACAATGAATAAATTTAAACCTGGTGCTCATCTTTATTCACAGGGAGACAGTGGAGGACCCCTACTTTGTCAACGATGCTCCTCATGCACTTGGTTTGTGGCAGGAGTGACGTCATTCGGAGCCCATGAATGTGGTGCCGCAGGAATACCGGCTGTATATGTAAACGTGGTGAAATACGAAAAGTGGATCAAATCCCACATAACCGGACTTCCACACAAGTCATTTCGCAGTTGCATTCTTTAGTAGAATTGAACTATGGAAAAGATACCACAAATCGAATTAAAATAGTCCTATGTGCCATTGTCCTCTCGAGGTACTATAGTGTGTGCGAGGTATATAGTATATGAAAGATCATAAATATAACATTTGCTCTGATTCGCGGTGGATATTCTAAACTCTCTTAAAAGGTGGAGTAGTACCTAGAACCAGTAGTGGGATTTTTCAGGAACTAGTTGTTTTGATTTCAAATTGAAGGGAAAATTTACAAATATGCAACCCTACTCCACGAATGAATGCGTTGGATGAAGGAAAACTTTAATTCAAATATAATTCAGGTTATGGTTCTGCGAAATTTTTTAATTGTAGTAACCGAATTCCACCATTGAGTAGAATGAATCACATATGCAGATCTACAGAACAAACCACGTAGAAGAAGAAGACATATGTGGTATATTTGAAAGGAACCTATTTTCCCTATTTATCAGGTTATTTAGTATAGCATTATATGAAAGTATAGAACAGATTGTGTTGTGTGGTGAGCTGTAATGTCTTCGTCAGAATTCTGATTGGAATCGTGAGAGGGAGTCAGATTACTACAGTGGTAAAGTTTTTAAAAACAGATGTTAATTGGGAATCGGAAATTTATATGCCCAAGTATATGTACATACATTTTCTGGTTTTAACAGGAAGTGGTAGTGGCACTCAGGGTAAGTGCCATACCTATCATGTCTTAGATAAGCCACTTAAATTTAAATAAAACAATTTGAGCATGCTCATAGTCTAATTCTAAACTAAACTAAACCGGTGATTCATAGTTTCTACTCACTAGAAAACAACTGATTTTAGATTTAATATGCCTGATAGCAATCTCCCATTTCATCATCAGTACTAAAACTTGCTCGACTAAGAATGGCCGGTGGTCAAGTAAGTCCCTTTCAAGTTTGAGCATCGATTAATAGTCATCAGCGTTATATGACGGTGTTTGTTATTATTGATCTCAATTTTGCCGACGGAAATTTCTGTTTTCGGAAAAAATAAAAGACAAAACGAGCTAAACTTGATATCTGTGATCGAATATGCAGTGTGCCTCAGGCTGAAATTTAACATGATACCACACTGGCAATGATTAGTTTTATAAAAATAAATTTTCGTATAAGAATTTTCACCAACTTGCATGAGTGTATACCCATAAATAATCTTATTGATTAACTAATACCAGTTTGATAGTATGATAAAAAAAATCAGTTAAATCGCTTTAATTGTCACAGAGCAAGCTTATACCTTTAGAGTTTAGACAAAGTGTAACTACGAAGGAGTCGATATTCGAAAACTTATCAGTAGTACAACAAGTTTACTGAATACGATAAGTAAGTAGTGTACAGTAAATTCATATATACACAATACAAGTAGAAGGATGAATACTGCGAGAGTATTACTGCTGTTTTTTGCTGCTGGGATACAGACTCTACGAGGTAAGCTGTTATTTACCCCTAATGTTATAACAAACATGTATTAAACCCCCTCTATATGCATTCAATTGTATTAAGTTCTCTGTCTGTATACAGTACAATATATATTTGCGTCCAGTTATAGTAACCAAGTTTTCGCCTTTAAACAATAAAAACATAGTCTACTTCGATCTGAAGTTGTGTTTTCTTTCAATAGCGTCAACGGAATATAGGATAAGAACGATAAATTCAAGGCCGTNAATTTGATACTTAGAATACATCGATAAATACAATCAAAAACGAGGGGCGCACCAGTAGCATCAGTTACTCTTGCTACTATACTACTATGAACACAACTTCTCTTACATACAATTACTATTATTACATTATATTGTATTATATATGTATCTATACCTATACATATATATATTCAGGTTGGTATTCAACATATTCCAAGTGGCAGAGTCTACTGTGGAGGAGCTATCATTAGCGATAGGTGGATAGTGACTGCAGCTCACTGCGACCAGTTAGTATTAAAATAAACGTTACTTTGTATAATATATAACAGTATAACATAAAACATATCAAGCCCAAAATTTCACTTAAACTTTTTTTATAGAAAGGTTGCTTTGAAGGATTTGCAGGTAATAGCTGGTACAATCAAAGTCATCAAACCAAGTTCCACCATAAAGAAGTACGGAGTTTCAAAGTTTATCCAACATGATCATTACACCGATCCCAAAAACGACATAGCGTTGATTCAGGTAGCTTTTCAGTTCATTGCATTTCAGATGAATAATAATGGATATTGTAAAATATATTGATAGATAAACCGCTTACACATTTAATCACTTACTCATTACTAATTCCAGCTGAAAACTCAGATAAAATATACCACGTACATAAAGTCAATCTGTCTTCCGCAAGGAGAAAAAATCGAAGAAGATATGACATGCTATGCTACTGGATGGGGAATATGTAAGTTGGATTGTAGCTCATATACAGTAATGCAATATGGACAGTATTCAATATCATTGTATTATTAGGCGAGACAGTTTTCTATAGAAAGAAATGGATAATTTTTTCATACCTCGTTATTTAATGACCTATGCTATTTTAATTCGGTTAGTAAAACCTTCAGAACTAAATGTATGACAAATCCCTTACATAGCTCGGAAAGAAGATCTGAAGACGCGTACGCCTTCCAATGACCTTCTAGAGGTTGATTTAAGAATTCTGCCCTTGGACGCATGCAAAGTAGGATACAGCAAGACAAACTTCAAAAACGTCATTAACGAGAAACACATTTGCGCGGGATTGCTCGGCGGTGGAAAAGATACGTGCGTGGTAAGGCTATAACTGAAGCGAAGTAGTTAATGAACATCCAGAATATTTAGAGAACTTCAGATTCATTTTGATATTTATTACAGGGCGACAGCGGAGGCCCTTTGGTTTGCCAAAGAAAGAAAAGCTGTTCTTGGTTCTTAGCAGGGATTACTTCGATCGGACCTGCTGACTGCGCGCGTGGAGATGTACCGGGGGCTTTCACGGATATCCTTTCTTTTGAATCCTGGATAAAGACTCAAATATCTGGATCATAATTGGACAGCTGCTGCACTTGGCCGAAACACGTGTTTTTAACGTTTTCCTCTACCGCCATTTAGCCAGGATAAATTTTTTGAAACTTTATTGAATTTTTGAAATGATGAAACAAGAATAATAAAATTATCATGGAGGTTTCCATATAAATCTAGCAAGCACTGTTTTTTTTTCTTCGTCTAAAGTCTAAACGTTTAAACAAAAGGCTTTTTCGTCAAGTTCTCTTAGGAACCAATAAAAAATTTCTGGGATTTTTTATAACCGCCCATAAAAAAATAACACATATTTACGGCAAGTTTATGGCCGCTAGATACTTAACAAATATTAATATTATTAGATTGGAAATGTAGAGAACCATCATGACCCAATTCACACATGAAGGTTACCTAAACTTGATCAAAAATCTTGGCTGTAGAATTGACACTAAAACGACGGACCACTGAATAATATTGACTATATCAAAACACCTTTGAATTAGTTTAGTAATGAGTGATGAAAATTTTCTAGTTATACTCTAGAAACAAAGCAGAACCAATGTATTTTTAACCCAACGGTGGACGGATTAAGTACTGCTGTTGTGATAACGGAGTTAAAACAATTGTGTTACCCGGAATCCCATTCAAAGGAGTATATTATACCCATTATTTATTTGATGCACATTTATAGTCTATTCTAACTATAATAAAATAGGTTATAAACGAAATGAAAGCAAGCCTTAACCACAAAAAAACTAAATTTCATACGGAAATCCATATCATGGTTAATTTGAAGCTCAGGGCTATTACAAACTGCTTTCGACGAAAAACTGCGAGAAACTACTAACACGATCAGTATAGGAACTAGCTACATTGTCGTTGTAATTCAAGGTAATTCATGTATCGAATTCGTACAATACAACTGTTAATGAAAATGTAATTACGTCAATGGGATTTATGAAAATCAAGCCTGCGGACATACGACGAAATACAGTCAGATCTCGACCAGGATAAACTTTGTTTTCTTCAAAAACAGTGTCA
This sequence comes from Halocynthia aurantium, assembly GCA_013436065.1. NCBI lineage: Eukaryota > Metazoa > Chordata > Ascidiacea > Stolidobranchia > Pyuridae > Halocynthia > Halocynthia aurantium. The sequence continues at coordinate 34,925 of QXVX01000028.1, read as the reverse complement.
CCTCCAGGCAATAAGCAAGAAATTGTAATAAATCAAGAAAAAGAAATCCGTTTCACAGTTAGTATACTTAACGCATTATACAACAGAGAATCTTTGGGGACATAATACCGAATACGAGTTCCCCAGGGCTATAGCGTATACAGAATGAGAAATAGAGAAGTTGTTATATATTATAGGATGAGAGGAAGATCGCAACAGAAAGATAATTCAACAGTTTACGAAATTTCGACACAGGATTAGCTACTAAAGGGCTCAACCTTACTATTTTAGTGTGAGCATATAGGAATGCAAAAGACATGACTACCTTAGCAATGCATATCATTTTAGTGATTGGACTTGGTCTTATTTTAAAAGTCAAGATGAATACAGGTACGTATACCGGTAGTTGCGTTAAGTACGTAAACAGTTCAGTGTAGTTCAGCATTTTTTACTAAATTTCAATTTTCTCCAGCTCAAAATGTAGTAATATTGAAGACCATGGAATTTCCGCCAAAGTATATAACTGCGAAAAAGAGCAAAAATCTATATTTTACAACTTCGAAAGGCCAAGCACAAAAATTCATAAGAATAGAACCAGGTCTTTCCGGGGAACCTGGCACAGTAACTTTCAAATCAGCAACTGCGAACACGTACCTCAAAGTTTCCCCTTCGAGGCCGTTCATGGACAAGAAAGTAAACAATAAAAATGGCAAGCGAGCCAGTAGCCTTTTCATTATAAACAATTTGTTTTATGAGGTAAGAAATAGGAGTAAGTAAACTATAAGATAGTAACAATGGGATCCTGGAAAAACTTAGCTGCCTAGTCCAATAAATCCAGTCAACGTGTTATCAAGTCATTACTTGCACTTCCTTTCACAGAATTCTTTCTCACTCCAAGCTTCCAAATTTAACAACTACTATTTGGGGAACGTAAACGAACAGCTAGCGTTCATCGCAGAGAATACCGAAGGGACAGAACTAGCAATCAGCTTTCAAACAGGTTTTCGTATCGGAATCATTTTTCCTCTTTTCAAGAATATAATTTAGCGTTCCTCAATCGAGGTTCCATCAAACCATAGGGTTCCGCGAGATGTCGCTAATGTACTAATCATATGTAAATGCATTTTTTGAGTTATAGTCAGAGTTACCTTAAACAAAAACACCAAAAAAAAGGGGGCACTGAAAACACACGAGAGTAATAATAGACAACAGATAGCGTTCACGCAACTAGCGCCTTTTTTCACTATGCGTACAGTTACAGTTCGAACGTCGAAGCATCGTTCGAACTCTGATTGGAATTTCTTCCTCATTTAGAGTTCGAAGTCTGGAGCATTCGAACTACGAGGCAATTTTAAATATTAATCTATACGGCGCATGTAAGCATTTCCACTGTCAAACTACATCCAACAATTGGCAACAGTAATTGTGCTGCAACATTTTGTCGGTCTCCTTGAGACATAAAAATTATTTCGAAGGTTCCTCAAGGGTATGAAGGTTCAAAAACACTGATACAAACGGATAATAGAATTTAGAATATCGTACTGCTCTAGCGATAATGCTGTTTGTTTCATGTGCTTAGATGATGGAAATTTTACGACAGACACCAGCAACCTCCCAGATCAAGGTAGTTCATTGAAATGTACTAGAGTAAATCCTTATCCAACACAGTGTATTAATACGGCAATATTTCACATAGCTACCGAATGGAGCGAATGCTCAACAACTTGTGGCTTAGGAAAACGTACAATAACAAGATGCAAAAAGCTGAGATGTTTCAACCAAACGAAAAATTGCAAGAACAAGCGTTGTCCAAAACGTATGAGAGCCTTCCTATCTAACAATGAAATACAACACTGGATTCCGCTTAATTGCAGGACATTCGCTTATTTCTGACAACAACTGAGTACCAATATTATTCAACTAAAATAAATATAACTGTCTGCGCTTGATAGAGACATATGATGAATTGGAACAAACAGTAATAGGCACAAATTTACAGGCTACAATTCTACATTCTACTCCTCGTTTTACTAGAAATTAAGGTCAGTTATTGCAAACCCAGTAATCCCTGCGTGAATGGAAAATGTGTGGAAAGCAACGCTGGATATGAGTGCAACTGCAGAGTGGGATACACTGGGCAAAACTGCGAAACTGGTATTCAATGGTTACTACAAATATTTTAGTTTTAATAAGTTCCTAAATTAGTGTAATAGAAGATGACAACATATCTTTTATCTATACTGCAAACAGCCATAGACCACTGTGAAGCCAATCCCTGCATTAACGGTCAGTGCAAAAACTACAGAGGTGGATTCATCTGTAAATGTACAATTGGATACAAAGGAGCTAGATGCGATACTGGTTAGTATTCTTCACTTTCGATAATATGACTATGATTGAAATATCCTGGCTGGTTTCATAAATTTTGTTTACAAGTAAAATGGTTTTTAAAGTAGGTGAGACTAAATCATATATTCTGTTTTGCTAGATCGGTGCATTCCAAATCCATGTATTCATGGTGATTGTGTGGTGATGCCCGATGGTAAACGGACTTGCGCTTGTCATAAAGGTTACGAAGGAGGGTTTTGCAAAAGAGGTATAAATATTGCAAACATCCCTTGCAGGAAAAACCTAGCAATAAATAAGTGAAGGCCTCCAGTTTAGAAACCTAAAAATATTTGGTATATGTTTCATCAAAAGCACAGGGAACAAATTATCGCACTAGACCTAGCTTTGTACATTAGTGAAATAATTGGTCACGAGGGGTCAGGACTATATTCTTCACCGACAGCCATTAAATACTGTAAGAAGAAGCCATGTGGAAAGCGCGGACGATGTACAAATAAGCCTGATGGACATACGTGTACCTGCAAAAAACAGTTCACCGGTGAAAATTGCGAGATAAGTGAGTACACGGTACTATTCTTCCTAACATATACTCGATAATATCATTGTTGCTACTACAGAAATAGATGATTGTTTCGCCACACCTTGTCAATATGGTCAGTGCATCAAAGTGGTTGATCGCTTTATGTGCAGTTGCAATAAAGGATACTGGGGACCAGCCTGTGAAGAAGGTAAGCAGCGGTGCCTGTATATAAGTATAAGGCGAGGTATAATAATTTTATGTATGTAACTATGTTATTTTCACTATACAGTAAATTATTGCGACAATGACCCTTGTGTTCACGGATCGTGTCAGAATGATAACGATACATTTCTATGCTCTTGTGATGAAGGATTCACTGGGATTCAATGTGATGAAGGTGCATATTGGTAATGTATTGAACTGTATATCAGCCATTAGGTCTACTTTTAAGAGCAGTTATTCCTCATTAAGCATTGCCTACGGTGGAGGAAAAAAGCTTATGTGATATACTGAAGCCATGTAAGAATAATGGAGAATGCATCAATGCAAATACAGGATTTTACTGTCGATGTAAATCGGGATACAAAGGAATTCTGTGTAACGTTCATGAAGGTACACCAACAATATCTTCAAATTCTATAATACATCTAGTATATTCATTGAATTTGCTTACAAAAGCCATACTGTTGTCATGTATGAACCTGACCTAAAATTTCAATAACATTTTATCTTTTAGAATGGGACCGTTACAGTTTATGTACGAAGACTTGCGGAGGTGGAAGCAGATACAAAATACCAAAGTGTTCGCTTAATGACATCACAAAATGTCCTAAATTCTTTGAAGAGTGCAATTACAACAAATGTCCGACGAGTAAGTACGATATTTCTAGAATACCTGAACTTGCTATAACATACAGACCAAGCACAATCCCGGGGTAAAAACACATACAACTACTGAGTTTCAAGGAACTTGCCTAGGAGAAAGCTTTCAAACAAATAGGATATGTCATGGTCAAGGCAGTATTTAATTTGCTCGAAAACGCTGTAATTCTTTCTATATCCATCCTTTTCAGACACGCAATGCCTCAGCGAAGGTTTACGATTCGCTTATCGAGATGTATCCACTTGTTGCAAGGCTCCAGAAAAACCCGTTTGTGGAGTGGCACCATTTATAATATCAAAACGCATCATTGGTGGATATAAAGCCCCGCTGGGAAGGTGGCCATGGGCAGTAAGTGGACAACACTAAGCACGATACGGCAAAGAAATGAAGAATAATCTGTTTTCTTTCAAAGGTATTATTGCAATTAATCGTATCGCCAACTTCAAATTCAACATGCGGCTCGACTCTGATACATGAACAGTGGCTGTTGACAGCGGGTCATTGCGTTGAGTAAGCTTATTTTTATGATCCGTTTGAAATGAAATTTCATAATTACCATGCTGTGTGTTCAAATCAGGTTTCTAGGCCCAGAAAGGATCTACGCTGTGCTGGGTTCCACAAATTTCAATTTGAACCACATTAGTACACAAGTCATTCAAGCAGACAAGCTTATAACTCACGAAGATTACTTTTTTCCAAAAGCAGACATAGCGCTAATTAAGGTAGTTTATTTATATGTGCCTTAGTCCATAAACAGAATGCTTATACTACACAATACCAATGCATATCTTCCTCTAAATTCCAGTTGAAGACCCCTGCAGTAATTAACAACCTCGTGAGGCCAATATGCATGCCTGCTGGAGAGACCACTCCAGTTGATAAAAAATGTGTTGCTGTGGGTTGGGGAATTGGTAGGAATCTTGGGAAAAAAACATTAGGATTATGGAATTTCTGTACCATTTCTTATCTCCTTTTACAGCTAAACAAGAGGATTTTGTGAGATCCACAACATCAGACGACCTTATGGAAGTCGTGCTTCGACACCTTGACCCTGAAGTATGTAAGACCGGATATTATAACAGCACTTACGCCCCTTATCTGGATGACAAAGTGCTTTGCGCTGGAAGTATCGAAGGTGGTGTAGATACATGTATGGTAGGTACATTGTAATATATCACAACTTTACTAAAAAACTCCAGCTAATGCTGCTATATATTAGGGTGATAGTGGTGGACCACTTATGTGTCAGAGATGCACGTCATGCTCTTGGTATCTAGCTGGACTGACTTCGTTCGGTTCGATAAATTGCGGAGTGGCAGGGACGCCTGGCGTATATACTAACGTATTAGCTTACGAAACATGGATTAGAAGTCACGTGCCACTACAAGATTCAGGATCGAAGCTGTCTTGTGCTCCTTCTAATGCGTTATAATATAAATGAAAACATAACTGCCGTATTTACAGTATAATCGACATAATAGAGGATCCTATGTTCTGGTGAAATGCATGTAGGCGAGATTAAGTAGAGATATACGACAAAATTAACATCTACCACTGTTGGAGATTGAGAACAATAGAAAGCGTAGAAAACTAAAACAGTGAAGCAAAAATGGCATACTACATATATTATAATCGGGGCCTTGCATTTTCAATGGCCCCAGCCTCAAATAAAAACACCAGTTCAGCGAACAAGTCAGGAAGGTAGCCTCGATCCACCTAGCAAAATTTCTCTAAGAAGCCCTGTTTATAACCTCGGTACAAAAAATGCCCTTCATTCTAAATATTTTCGAAAGATGCATTGCAGTATATAATTTTAGCTACCCTTCCGTCACTAATGCATTACAAATATTCTTAATCTAAGCATCGTACATTTAGATTTTAGCAGATCACAATTCATTCCTCCTATACAGCATAAATTAAACAAGACTTTGCTAGCCAACGTGATTAAAATCTAGCAGATACAATGTACTACTATAGGGAGTAGAATAAACCCAAACCACAACACTACTTCTATATAGTACAAAGTACAAAAACATTGCTGGCAACCAAATAAAATCTAGCAGTGCTACAAAAGGAATTTTTGAGACGAAAATTGAGATCTATTTTGCAAGAAATTGAAAACGAGACTTTCAGGGATTGTTCTCGACAGTGTCAGATAATTTCTGACAATGTTTGAGTTTGACACCGCAACTGTTAGGTGCGACAATGGATTTTTGGGTCTAAAAAAGGATTTTTTCAGGCACAAATTCACATCATTTCTGTGCGAAATTCAAACCAAACTTCCAGGAATTGTTAATGTCAGGATCAAAAAAAAATCTGACGAAGTTTGAGTTTGACACCGCAACTGTGAGGGCCCGAAAAGAGGGAGACGAATTTTTGGGTGAAACGAAGGACGTTTCAAGACGAAAATTGACATCTGCACGATATTGAAACCGAGAATTTCAGGGATTGTTCGACACACAGTATAATGAATTGGGTGAGGAGGTGCAAGTCTTCAGAACACTATGTACTCTCTAGCTCTTTATTGCCACCTCGCGGATCACATATCCGGAACATATATTTTTAATATATTGACGTCATATTGTTTTTAGTTACAGCAATTTCAACTTCTCTATAATTGTTTGAGGGAAAGTGGAAAGTTTAGGGTTTGGGTAATTTTGTTATGTATAATCAATGAGTGACGGTTTTGAACTTCAACAGTTGTTAAGCAGTTGGCACTGTAGTAAAAAGAACTTCCGTTTCATTCTTCGTTTATGCTCGTGGTTATTTGACTTACACTGCTGTTGAATGAATGTACCTGGTCATTTACAAACACAAGTTTACTCAATAATTTAAAACTGTAAGTGTCTAGTGGTCCGAAGAGTATCAATACAGAATAATGTACAGGACTTTCTCCTATATATACAGCAAAACCAATAAGCTAATCTTAATGTCTTTGTCATTATAATCATCAATAATTGAACTCTTCCCCGAAATCGTCTGGCGGTAATTGCAATGGGATCGGAACAAGACAGGGTCAAGAAAATATTCCATTGTTTTTTCATTGCCGAATTAAATTCTACAAATGATACAACACTGAAGTATGTCTACCCAGAAGAAGACGGCGAGGAAAAAGAACTTCAGAAATTTCAAGAATTTTGTTTTCCTTTCGAGAAATCCAGCCCGTCAATCGGTATGAGACAGCAGCACTTCACGTTTATGCTGACTGACTTGGAAAAGCGGCATAAATATGGATTTTGCAAACTTACTGGAGGAAAACTGTGTTTTTGTTTTGTAAGCTATTTGCCTTGGTTCGAAATATTTTACAAAACATTGAACTTAATGTGTGCAGTGTACAGTCGTGATGACGTAGATACTGTCACTACATTGTTGCAAGGATTATATGACTCTGCTATACCTAAACCAAACAAAATAATTACCATAGGCACTTCCCTATCGTTTAGTTTACCCAACGAGTCCGACCTTCCATCTATACCAGAGAATAGAAATCTCATGGAGTATTACTCAGCAATTAAACCCCGGAACATGATGGAAATATTTGCGGCTCTCATGTTTGAGAGACGCGTGATGTTTACTTCTTCGAGTCTAAGCATATTGACTGGCTGCATTTACGCCGCTGAATCGTTGATAAACCCATTGTCGTGGCAACACATATATATTCCAGTCTTGCCACCAAAGATAATAGACTATTGCTCGGCACCCATGCCATTTCTTATTGGAGTTCATTCATCCCTCATGCCATCTATCGAAAAAGCATCCATGACAGAGGGTGTAGTACTTGTTGACATTGACAACAATCAAATCACCACTCCTTATAACGACTTAGAAACGATGCCCAGTGAAGTGGTTTCATACCTTCGGTCTTTGCTTAACAAGCCCAATGTTGCAGTCAGCACACAACTTTCCCAAGCGTTTTTGAAGACTCAGGCTCGATTGATAGGAAGTTATCGCAACGCCTTGAAATTTCATATGGGAAGTTCAATCGTCTTTGATGAACAAACTTTTGTGGACACGCACAAGTCAAGTACGAGGCGGACGTTTGCTGAGGCTCTTGTGCAGCTCCAGGCATTTCAGCAGTTTGTAGAAAAACGACTGGAAATGTTGAATAACGGCATAGGATTTCGGGACGCTTTTGAGAATGAGATAACAATATTGCAAACACAAACTGGGGGAAATGACAGCACAATGTACAAAGAATGGTTGTCAGTTACGAAAAAGGGAGGCGAAATTATAAATAACGTTAAGAAGAGAGCCAAAGGCAACATGCGGATAGCTAGGGAATCTGCTCGTCAAGGTATCAAAGATGTTAAAAATGCAATGAAGACAAGTGAGGATGAAGCAAGAAATGCTCCTCCTAAATTGAAAAGTAGGCATTCATTACGGGAAAACGTTACTTCCCTTAGGCCACCTAGGCCTCCACCTCCGAAGCACCCAAATCAAAAGACAAAACAGAAACCTCCGCCAAGACCTGCGCCACCGAGCCCGTCAAGCAGGAATGTTCGTCATTACACAGTGATAGAAGAATCTGAAGAGGATGACGACATCAATGATTTTCTGAGTGATTGCGACAGTCCCGGGACAGGAACCCAGTCGTCTTCGAATATATCTTTGCTGGATGAAATGAATGCTGTTCTATTAGGAGAGGGGTTCAGTGATTTACCGCTCCTCATTGACCTGTCTTCTCCCACGAATGCACAAACTACTTTCAAAAATGCTTCTACTGATTTCTTGGTTGATTTTGAAGAGGAAGAAGATGAAATGTTGATTGAAAACGATATCATAAAACCAAGTGTTTCTCAAATTACCGCACGAAGCAATTCATCGTTATTAGATGACAACTTTGCTTGCGATCGTTTCAGCATTCTCCCTGCTCACCGAACGAGCGAAATTCGGAAAGCAGAAAGAGTCAATCAGTCTGTAGAAACACCATTAGCGAACTACAATGTTTCCAGTAGTTCAGATTTACTTAGCAGCATTACATTGGGAAATTTACACAGTAATCGGAGTAGCGATGTGAACTGGGCGCATTTTGGAAGTGAACACACTGCTGGCAGTACCCAAAGTGGTGATCCCGAGTTCATTGCCTCTCAGCAACAACAGAGTACCCGGCAGAATATAAATGAACCTTTGATATTTTTCGATTAAATTTCTGACGCGACTGATGATTAGATTTATCTTAATTTACAGATATTTATCCGATTTTTCTCTCTTGTGTTCCTCGAACTTATCTCATTTCAAATAAAGTATAGACATTTATAATATAGTAAGGCTTCTAGTATGAAAAAATATTCGCCTTGCTATTGGGAAATATTTTCAGCATTGAAAAAAATTGAACTCAAATAACAGTTACTTAACAGCAATCAAAACTCTTTGTATGAGGTAGATAATGTCAATATATATGCACTCACGTGATACTCCATCCAGAGAAATATTTCCTTTTTTTCAACCAATGATTGTGTCTCCAGTATACTGAAAAATATGGTTTTATGTTATATCCTGTGGAACTGTTTCCTAATGGTGATATTACCTTATTTTTTTGTAATTCCAACTAATAGTATTAGTTTTGAACTTAATAAATGTTGAACTAACTTCTGAAGTCCAAAATTTATAATATACACGGTTGAAAGTAGAAAAAAATCATTTTTTGCATCCTTCTCGTATTTGCAAAGCATTGGTTGATGTTATGAGTTTAATTATATGTATTATATATTATATATATTTTTTTTTATCTTCATATAATGATTGCTATTGTAAAATATTATATATAGGTATAGCTCGTTCTCAGTGATCTGTCTTTTTAACCCATATGAATTTTTACCTTGTATCGCATAACAATTATTTTACTCGGGTATAATTATTCTCCCTCTCATCTCCAGTTGTTATGATATTTCTGCCAAAAGCTCTGTTCATTATATCATATGTAAAAGAATGTACAATGTAGAATTTTGAATTCTAGTCATTTGAATCTAAAACCGAAATAGTTCAAGAAGGGAAACTAAACATGTATTTCATGGGGGTCCATTTGTATCAGGAACAGATTGTAGTCTACTTTTTTATACTGGGAACCTAAGAACAACTTTTTTGGTTAAAGTCAGTAAGAGCAAAATTACCTGTTATTTCAATGTCATAAGTTTGATAGAAACTTGCTCCACATCATGCTATATGTCACCATAGTCTACATATGTATAGACAATGATGTCACAAATCCATCTGCATATGAAGTGAGATTAATATTCTGTGAAACTCGTCTCTTTAAGGCAGAGCTTTCCAAACTTTTCCAGATGGTGACACACTCTTTAAACATACAAAATTTCGTGACACAGCAATTTAGTTTTAATAGCAAACCAGAGGTTAATTCACCCCCCCCCCCCCCCCACTGATACATAAATACATTTTAATGTCTGCGTTCGCGACACAGTTTGGAAAGTACTGCTTCAAGTAATGGATAGGATTGCAATTAAATTCTAATCGAAAAACAAATGTTAAACATTTAAATCTTAGCTAGGTTATTTATTGTTGCTATGCATCATTTCCCTGAATAGAGCACTTCCCTACTTTTTCATATACATCGTTTAAACACCGTGAAAAAAGTCGACATTTTATTTAGTGAAAAGAAACTGTATTTGTTACATTAGTTTTAGATGCATTGAAGACTACCAATTTTAAAATAAATGAAGTAACACAGTTGCAGCAATAAGGATTCAAGAAGCAATTCTAAAATTATTCTGGATTACCTGAATATTATATATTCTTGAGTGTGGATTTCTAGAATACACTTTCTCTTTATTACTTGTATTTCACATGATTGTTGATCAATCCAAACTCATTTTTCGTAATTTTTTCTTATGTTAACATCTATATGCGTCATTGTAACCTATATTGGAAAACATTTAATATATCAGTACTGTTGAATAGCATTGGTCAACCCCATCAATATATCAAACTGTCATTGAGCCCCGGCGACTACTAAAAATAATGGAATAAGCTTTAAATCAATTTGTAAGAAACGAAGAAAACACAAATAGTTCATACTTATCTACAATCAAATTGATTATTTTTAATGAAGAATTCATAGCAATATCTTACAATTGAATTTAGGGATAATACTGTTCAATTGTAAGCTCAAGGAAGAACTGAATATGCAGTGTTACCAAGTATACTAATTTTATAACTATCAAATACTTGCCTCTTGTATTAAAATGAATAGGTGCAATATTGTAGTTTTTTCTCTATTGCAATTTGATTTAATGCATGACACAGGAGATTGATGTAATCATTTGCAGGGATGGAAATGAGGGGTCCACCCAGTTTTTCAAACCCATTTCCACCACTGGTTATTGGAATAAATCTATCGTATATCATCGCATCGTGTATATTATATAAAGTACTGTACAGTGTTACAGTCATTTTTTGGTAACAAATACAGTCCAATTCCCTTTGAGAGCTGTTTCCAACTAGTATTTTGATTCGAAAATGTTTGCTATAAACTCATTTAGAGCATTATACCATCCTCCATTGTATATATTGAACTTTATAATTGAAATAATCCTTTCTTCTAATAACAATAACCTAAACGCATTCTTATTGCAATAAAGTTTAACCAGCTTTCACTGTCTGTCTGTTTCGAGTCCTAATCTTTTGTAAAAAATCTAGTGTAAATTTCTGGTCTATAAGGCGGAATAGCCTTTTTCAATTATAATATGGTGAGAGATAAGGCGCATACATCCTATACGACGCGTATAAACCGAGAAAAAGAGGAGAATTTGAAACTCGCGCTCTCCCGCAATCGCACGAATACCCCAGTTCGTACAGTAGAAGATAGAAATTACCGTGCTCACCTTGTAGTTAACTGTCTGTGATCATCGGTATATCAGGCGCCAATGGAACTTCCCGCAACCGACGTGAGCTTTGATGCAAGATGTTGGCAAGTATCATCCCAAAAGGTACATGGGTCAGAGTTCATACAGTTCCTCGAATCAGCAATATCCATGAGATAATAATAAGTGGTAAACTATAAAATTTCGACCCGTTTAACACGTTGCTTGCCCCCCCCCCCCCTAGCGCTCATTGTAAATAAGGCTAGATCCGACTGGACTATGCATTTTCCAGTAAAAGGTTTCTGCACTATTTCACTTCGAACAGACATCGTTTGAATTGAATTAATGTGATTAGTATGGCGAGAACTTAACGTTCTGAAAACAACATTAAATAGAGCGACGAGTTGACAGGCATTCTTCGTCGAATCCCTGGGGTATTTTAAAAATTGAATGGTCGTCCTCCAATTTTCCAGCCGTTCCGATTTTCCACGCTCTTATGCATATTTCGTGTGTAAAGATTTAGTTGTTTGACGATGGAGGTGACAGAACAGCCGGTAAAAAGTAGTTTAGACTGGTGTCTTGGTAACCTTATATGCCCTACTTTTTCATAATATATTATGCTATACTTGTCGGAAATACTGAAATATCCCGGTCTCCTCCGAAAATTACAGCAGGGATTAGTAGCAAGCGTACATGAATTATTCATTATTTATTGCAATCGGGCCACCGATCTGCCGTCTGTTGAAAGAAACCCCACTTAAAATATTCAATAACAAGGTATTTGTATCTCATTAAATAAAATCAAGTGGGCCAAATTAAGAATTACCTAATTATAATAAATGGCGAAGCATAAATAGCAGATCCCTCAAAGATGTTGGGAGCTTTGGATGGATATTTTTAGAAACCATCATATGTCAAGCTAAAGCTTTATAAATTTACAATGGACGTATGAAATCTCATGTGTCGCTGGTACTGAAAATCGTTTGTCCACAAGTTGAAAAATGGTCTTGTACCGTTTTTTTCTAAAATGAAAAATCAGAATTATTAAGCAGTGTCACTCTATCAAATCAACTTATATATGACAGAAATAACAGGTTTTGGTGGTTAGTAAGGCAACTAGAAAGATTGGAACATCTAAAAATGGAACAAGATCTGTGAACGAAAGTCTTTAAGACTCCAGAAGAAACTATGCATTACTAAATATAAGCAGTTCAAGAAAAAGTGTCAGAGTTGAGAAATAGGAAACTTGACAGCAAAGTCAAAGGTTAGTAAGAATATGTTGCAGCAGAAATCGTTACAATATAGCATGCACCATAAATTGTGACTACTGATTTTATATACTTGTGCTTGGGGAGCGTATCATCCAAGATAGTGCCACTGAAAAAACATCAAACCAAGACTTGAGGAAGCTAGCTTTACCTATATGAGACTCAACAACATCTGGAAGTTAAAAATCTATAGGATCATACTCTTTCGTGAAGTCGGTTCGTTTGTACAGTGCTGACTGTCAGCAAGTAAAGAAACATGAATGAATAAGATCAATACGTATCACAATGGTTGCCTTAGAAATCTGCTAGACATATTTGAAAGGTAAAATATCAAATTTAGATGAACACCAGCAGATGAAACGTCACCTGCGCGGGTATGTTCTACGAAAGGAACCAGAACACATACTTGATTTGTAGACACCAACTGGTATGAGAAAACTAGGTCGTGAAAAAACAACCTGGCGCCAATGAAGCAAAGATGGGTTTGGCCGAATATATGTAAATGATGGTGAATTATTGATGCCTCATACTCCATACTACAAGTGGAGCCAAAACCTTACGCTTAAAATAATGATGAGATTACTTATTTTTTGATTGAGTCAGAATATAAAACAACAATCTACCTTCTGTGTTGCCAAGCGAGCATTGTACAAGGAGACAAATGACAAAAAGAATTTGCTCAATAGTAATGTGATGATTCTACAAAGAGGAGAGCGCATAAGCAACCAATCATTTAACAGCTCACCGAATTCAAGAATACAGTACAACACTTCCCTCTATACACTCTTCACGAGCTCAATGGCCGCGTTGCTCACTCGAAGCTCTCTCTGCTTAATACGATGAAGTAATTTGAGATAACTTGTCACAATGCAAGAGTATTGCTTGACCTGTTGAGTATACTGCACTCGTGGTGAAAGTAAAAATTAAATCCTTAACGAAAAAGTTTAGGTCGGCGAGTAAAAAGCTAATTCAAGAATAGAGAGTGGTTCAGGAATATACAGTACTTATATTTTTTTTTATCTCAAAATAAGGTACATTTTTAGCGTTGAAATATTGATTTTGTTATGACAGCAAGATTGAATTAGAGTTCTCAAAGCGACAGGTGTTATCTAGTATTTAGTGACTGACATTTTCAACAGTATAATAGTCACGTTGCTTTGTGACTACGTGCGAAAGTAACTAACTTACTAACTCATGAGCTAGTCGATTTAACAATAGCATATTGGCACTTCCCGCGGACGTAATTCCTAGACGTCAGTTGCGGAAGAAGTGTTTCGCTATATATAAGTTAAAAATTTGTAAAACTCGCGTTTAGATATTTTGTACAGCTAATTGAGAACACATGTAAGCAAATATTGGTATGTAGAGTATATAACAACATTCTCAAAAACCCATATAAAATTCAGAGTTTATTTAGAGTTTTTGTAATACGTATGACCTATGTTCGACTATAGATAAACAAACACCAGTATCATCACTTCCCGGGTTCCCCCTCGGGCCGGGAAAATGACGTTGTTCCCATTTTTTTCGCTTCTCGCTTTATGAAACTGAGAATCCTGGATCATTATCATTTCCTCTTAATCATTGCACGTACGTGCGTAAACCAAGCAGATGTCGGACGTATCTTCATTAGATGCGTGGGCATTTAGAACACTTAATAGACACCTATGGATTCTTTAATATATTTACACTTTGTATACGGTTATAAAAACAAGCCATCATAGCAGACAGACTGTTAATCCTGGCACAGCAGCCTATATCATATGCTGACATTGTAAACTGAATAATCGCGCCACTCTTACTTCAAATTGTTTCCTTTTTCGTTCAGTAATTTGTCATAATCTATCAGGTATTTGAAAGCGTGGGAGTTTGATATCAATCGTTTTAGTTAAAAATGGAAACTATTTCTTCCTATTTACAACGGCAGATATAACCTACTACGGGATATAGTAAACAAGTTGACTAATCAAACAGAGATAATTCTTCTAGATATTATTGAGGATTTCTGCAGAGTCGGATTAAAGCATGAGATATTCCGTGAACAGTTAGTTATTTCATTTGTGAATGCTGAGTGCCGTAAATTGTCTACTTAAAATGAATTCAGTCTGTATATATGTTACACTAGGATTGTGAAACCAGGGATTCCGTGAGATTTCTAAAATGTCCATTTCATGTCACGAAAACCCAGTTTACGTCAGGGATTCCGACCGAAACCCAAACTCTGACTCTAGAAATTTAGGAATTACATGAAATATCTGACTAAACTGAAATGTCTAGTCACACAATCTCATCGTAGTATATATATATAGTTCTAGTATACACACTGACTGACTGACAGAAACGTTTTCTTTGATCTCGAGCAGTGTATAATAATAGTAGTTGAAAAAGTGAATCAGAACATTGCCAAAAGTCAAAGAGCAACACTGAACATGTCGTTTGAAAATGCGACTCTGGATTCAATAATGAACTACACAGGCGGCTTTTCTACAAGAGAGTGAGTTTTTTCTTCTTTTCTAAAATGCCGGCACTTACTTATTTCCGATGAAACTAATTTAAGGCTTTATTCAAGACTCCAGTTGGCACTCAGTACGGCGTTGAGTTCTGCTTTAGGAATTCGAGCACATGAGTTTTTTACTATACCAGAACTAGATAAAAAAAAGCGATAGTTTGATGATGGAGGGTTCCATCGAAATCTGATATTGTCGAGGGTAATGTTGTCTTTCACCTTTTAAATCATGAGTTAAACATTTGGAATAGTAATTATCAATATTAATATTAAATTCAGTAATAGTCCCGTTCGTATTGTGTGAGACACGGCTCTGTGCGCAGCCATACTACTTCTCAGTAACAGTATGCTATTTTTTTTTAAATAAAGTTTTGCTATACCTTTTGGTAAAAGCTTCGAACTTTTCCGTTAGCTTACTATACCCGATAAGCATAACAGATTTCGAAACGCATCTGATTGTGTGAACAAACAAGCTACGGCAAACACAGATCTAACGTAAAATATTCAGACTTGCGTCATCGGATCGAAGTAAATCCACTCAAGGGTTCGAAACGTCTAACCAATATGTTCTCAATTAACGCCTTAATCTCTGAAAAAACAGCTTGACAGTATTACCAACAACGTGTATTATTAAATGTATTGGAATTAATCGTGAATAATGTTTTACTCTTTCTCTCCAGACCGTACAATAAGCCTATAACTAATTTTAATTGAACTATTTCTCGAGAACGTCATTTTCCTTGGAATGCAACTACTTTTATATAATTGAGATATATGGGAAGATGATATTTTGGTAACGTCATCCGCAAGTACAATTTTTTAGTAAAGTATCAGTAACAAAGGACTAAGTCAGTCGAAACGCTAGATACAATCTTGTGACGTCTGCTGGACGTTGTTCAATAAAAAGTAAATAGTGTCAATCAACGATCTGTTTCAATACTACAAATCCCATGTAACGTATATGAAATGTGGGAATTTTGTGTTTTATGACCTTGTGGGTTCTGGCAACTCGTTCATTTCGGAAATAATTGGTACTTCGACAATACTTCAGGATTATTACAGTACGTGTACTCATAATAAACTGTCAAAAATATCACAATCTGTTGGCGCCTCGCAATACGTTGATTTCGGATCAACATTGCCGATGAATTATATTTATCAACGAAACAATATAGTACAAATGCCAATGAAGTGTTACCTAATTTGAACTTTAGAAATCTCACGAATGATGATTAGTTTGCTACCAAATAACTGAAGTTTCAAGAGTGGGAAATGATCGCTGTTCTAGGTTTATTGAGAAGTGAAAAAGCATTTTCCGAGCATTTTTCAAGTCTATTGACATGGCAATGACAATGACAATGACATTCAATATAATTGACGTAGCTGGTATCTGGTACGTGCTTGGTATCATATCTTATTTACAAGCATCGTTAAAACGGAGAATTTTATATATTTCACGCCCTTTCGATCATTGGTTTAATAGATGAATGGTAATAAATTTGTAATAAACACCACTGTTCATCGCATCGTTCAACTGTGCGTTTCGCAACTATCTAGCTTATGATCTACGTTCAGACTCAAGTACCCTTCATCAATCACCTTAACCGAATGAATGAAAGTTTTCGTACAGAATTCATAGGGTATGAGTCCTTGAATCCTGAAAATTTTGTGCTCTAATATGAAATATTGTCTGCGGTAATATAGCGACTGTATATAACTCTATGATATGATTTCTTTCTTTAGGCCATTTCAGTCTCCATATACGACAGCCTGGGTCGTTATTTCGACCACGATCATTATCGTGTTTATGATATTTGGCACTATAGCTAATGCACTGACTATTGCTGTTATTCGACATTCTCGTAAATTGAGGTTTGTAAATTCCTATAATACTATAATACTTAACTGGAGTAATAATATGTCATGGTAACAGATGAAACCTATAAAAATGTTGGGATTGTACAATTTTTGTTAACTGTTGAAATTTTGTTCAAAGAACGAAGTACTACACCTTTATTTTGAGTATGTGCGTTTCTGATCTCATATCCGCTCTTCTGAGTCCTATTTTCCTGTATCGAAGAACGTGGGGATTTGAATACTTCGCATGGCCGGACTTCCTTTGTAAGGTATGTTGTCATCTTGTTTAGTAGCTGAAGTAACAATGAAAACAAAATTTAACTGTTACGGTTTACATTTTTAGCTATACTGGGGAGTCGACTACCTGACATCTTTCGTTACTGCTTTGCACATATTGTCGTTTGCAATCCTGCGTCTCATCGGAATTCAATGGCCGACTGTATTTCGAAGAATTTCATCAAAGCATGTGCTGGTAAGTAACCTTATAGGTTTAAGTTAATGAGGTCAACATTGACCTTTTACCCCATACGGATAAGTTATATTTGCGGATTTTTTCCACATTATAAATCGAAATCACAAAACATCGAGGTAATCTGAGGAATGAGAGAAAAGTGAAGCATTTTTCAAGTGCACTACTGTACTTACTGTATATTAGAATATATGACTGAGTGGTGGCATCATCTTACTGCTGTTTTTCCCATTTACACTTACAGCATGCTCCAGTATTTCCGCAATTGCAATATATTTGCAACGAGTGGAAATCCAGCGGTATAAAATATTATCCATACAATTAATTCTTACAATCCCATGTTTCATTACAGATATGGCTTGCAGTTATATGGACTGTAGCCTTTTTTGGTGGCCTGGTTCCTCACACTATTTTTAACGAGGTAAAAGTAGTTGACCGCTACTCAGCCAAGGCGCGCTGGGCTTCTTGCAGTCTTGCAGACAGATGGTTTTCAACCTGGCAACTCTATATACAATTTGCGTACCCGATATTTCTCTATATTCCGGCTATAGGCGTGATTTTGATATCATTTGCCATAACTGTAAAATTATTTACTCACAAAAAACCTGGGGATAAAACACCTTCACCTTCAGCTCCACCGATCAACATGAGAAGACGAAAAGACAAGCAAATTGTTATTCAACTGATGCTCATAGTTGGATCATTTCTATTGGGATATACACCAGTAACAGGTGAGAAATTCCACTGGAGACGTGCGTATTGGGGATTTTTCGTGGTCCTTGGTTCAGCTGTAACCCGACGTCTGCGTCATAGGCCGCTGCTTAGTTGGCTTAATGGTACCACGGTTCCTGCTTGTGCTGAACTAAACATGCGTATGCGTAATTTTTCTTTCACCACGTTGCATTGGCAACATCAAAATTACATGTCATTGAATACCTGTTGGTTGACAATTTATATCTGTGACTACTTTCTCAGCGTTTCATTGGTTTACCGGGTTCACCATCAACGAAAGTGATCCAGAGCTTAACAAAACTGACTGGCAGTTTGCAATGATACAATATCTTCTGCTGCGATTCTCGGAATGTCTCAATCCAGTATTTTACAATCTGGCTTCACCGTAAGTTAATAACCTCGTTACAGAGTGATATGAAATGCTGTTATTACACGACGCAGCATTTATAACTAATGCTCTTCGTAATTTTCACGGTAGGAAAATGCGAGAAGAAACGATGAAATTCGTAAAGAATATCTGTTCCTGGACCACTCGAAACAGACATTACTCATCATCACAGGCTCCAGCAAGCAACGTAACTACTTCCGGCGTCTGAACAATGAATGACAATACTTGCCTTCCTTAATCATAAAAGTACCGTTTGTAGACCGCTACAAACGTTTTTAAAGTGCAATATTTTTTTTATACAGAAATGATGATCATAAGTTGTGCATGTTTAGGATATTTTATTGATAAAAACACAAAAGAATAAAAAGTATCCACGTTACAATACATCAGGACATAGCGAAAGAATAAGAAACTAAAGATTCCAGTTCAATTACAGGAGCAACCCAGCTCAACAGGGTCAAAAGGTAAAACATCTATACACAAGAATATTCATCACTCCTGATTGCACAAATATCTTAAGTCTGATCCGGCCTGCGTTGCCTAACCAACATGATCATTATGTAAAAATAGTCAGCTGCGCTTTGCTGGTTTGTTTATATTCAAAGCGTAATGCTAGCTGCCTTCTCGGACAATTCTATGACCAATGAGGAATTCACCTCCGCTATCTGTATAAAAACGAAAGTGTTGAAATGTATGCTATCACGAGACTAGTACTTTTAAAACATACCTGAGCAATTTTAAAAGCTTTGTGACTGCTGTATTTTGTGCGAATAGCTTGAAGGTAGGTATTTGTTTCTGCAGATTTCAGGTTTTTTGCTAAGTGACTCACCACAGGCCACAACTGTGCTTGTGAATACTGGCTGTAATGTTCTAATGTTGGTGTCTACAAAACAAACAAGAATAAATTTCTATGAATCTGCTTTACGTACAAGGATTATGAAATTTACCCAATCGGTGTCTTCAAGAAGCTTGATGGAAAGACAAAGCGCTGCTGCAGCCACTTTGGATGGAGCGACGTGACACATCTCATAATCTACCATTGACAATTCCATTAAATATTTTGCGAGAGTATGTTGATTGGCATCAACCTAGGAAATAAACACAGTTAGAAGTCTCAAATAGTGTTCCCAGAGATATTATCAATATCCTTACCTGCCCAGCTTTGGAATTACGTCTCAAGAAGTGCAAAGGGAGTGGACGACCTAAATCAAAATCCAAGGTTTTCAGCATGACAATTTCCATTTGCAAAATCTGGGATCTGGTGAATGCTTGATCAGTGATGTACACAAAATCATTGACCTGCAATTGTATCGGGAAATCTTTTTTACGTTTGGCAAATATGAATTACCAGTAATCTAAAGTGAACAGGATTCATACCTCTGGAGCATACATTTCCTCGTATTTTGAAGAAATCAGCATTGCTGTGACACCAGCCAGTTGTAATTTTGTTCTAGCAACAGGCTCCAACTAAAATTCATAAAGGGTTGATTACACCTCAAAATATAAAGTCAAGAAAGAGAAAAGGAATTATATTGTACCTGCAGGAATCTATCCAGGATAGCTATTGTGAGATAAAAGGTTTCCTGCAATAACTGAAACCTGTGATGAACCTGAAACAACCAATCGACAAGGATTGAACGCATTCGTGGTTTCAAAGTAGTGTCTTTCAGGTAATGTTTTTTCACCGGAAACTCCCCTTCCAGGTACAACATGTATTGATAAATATCATTGACAAATTCTGAGCAGAGCTGAGGATTTTCTGTATCATTCTCGTCAATGTCCTCGACCTCTGGTTTGTCGGCTCTGTCAAATATGTTTTTCTGAAGGAGCTTGAGCTTGTCATTTGGAGTACCCATCTCCATCGGCGTTGGACTCGTCGATCCATTTTGGATTTTTGCTTCTTTAACTTTTAGGATAGTTTGACTCTTCGGAAGGGCTTTTAACTCGCGTTTCAGTTGATCGTTGGATTTTGCTTTTAAGTTGGCAGCAGCTGCTTGCCTTATCAAAGGTTTCTTTAATTCTGGTTTCAAATTGCCCTATGGAGAAGTAACACATGGTCATGCATATCAATTAGAAACATATAACTATTAGGATTCGTTCTACGAAGGTCAAGTTAATGGGCCATTAGGACAAGCTTACAGGCCACATTAGAGTACGTGTTTCAGACAAGTGTCACACGTGTAACAATGATGCGGTCATACAGCTATAGAGTCAAATAATCACTACAGTGTTTCTTGCAATATTTCAAGACAGGAAAAGAATTCAAAATTAAAATCTACATTTTCCTAAATTCATAAGTTTCAAATGACAAAACAAAGTATACCTTTTGAGAAACTCGTTGACCAGTCACATTATTGCTCAAAGCAACAAATGCAGATCTGGTTACTGGTGCCGCTGTTCTCTTTTTAATGATGGCTCCTCCTTTTGATTTGCCAGGATTTTCTTGATCGAAGTTGTTAGTCTGAAAAGATGAAAAGAATTACAAATGAATCGATCATTTCCTCAGCAGAAATGTCTCCATGCCCTGAAACGTTTTATATATTCCACTATGTGCGAACAGTGGAATACACCAAAAGTAAATTCATAACACGATAACGAACCAAGCTATAAATTTTAACTCACTAAAACATTTCTTGTTGTGGCCAGGCTCGTCATTGTTGCTTCAAACAGAGTACTGATATCTCGAAGGAAGAGAATACGAACTGCAAGGGCTCCACACACTTACTTCCAATGAAACAATGAACGAACAAAAGTAAAATAACAGTAAAATAAACAATATGGCGTGGTTGATGGCGTTAGTTGAGTTTAAATACACCGCGTCTAGCGTTTGATTGGCCGAGACGATTCTAAATTCTTGATTTTGATTGGACGTTAGAGAACTTTAATTATGACGTTACTAACGTTTACGCGTCAAAAACAAATAGAGCGTATCCAAGAGCAACATTTTTTTCTTTTACCTTGGTTCCGTGTAAAAAACATTGCTGCCGGGGTTTACCTATAGGTGGGGAGGGATACTTGGTCTAGTACTCAAGACATTGGGTTTTGACATTATTGTTGGAGCCATTGGTAATGTGATGTCCTATAGCACAGGGCTTCCCAAACTGCGCGACGAGATTTAGTGGTCGCAAAGAGTACATCAATTTCGAGTTTCGAAATAGATTTTTTCGGGGTTTACCTAAATCAATCGACCTAATTTTTTTCATGGATTATTAGTATATGTATTACGTCTCTGATGTGCTAATTTTAGCGTGATTGCGCCAATAGAATTTATTTATAAGAGTCGATTGTACTTTGCCAATTAGCGGTTGGAAGTTTTTACTTCACTTAACGGTTGTAAATAATCCAATCGCTAGATGTCACTGTTATATCATTTATAACCGTTAAGTGAAAACTTCCAACAGCGAGATGGCAAAGTACAATCTACGCTTATAAGATAAACAACTTTTTACTTCGGTTTCCTATTAAATATAAATCCTTCATATTACTTGTGCTGCAAATTTAGTCACGAAAGAAATGCTTTCATGAAGGTTAAAATGCCAATATAATCCTACACCTTGAGAGCAATTTTTTTACACCTGAGATACATTCCTACATCTACTCATTTTACCATTAGAAATGTGATACTGTTATGAAAAATTTGATTCATAACGACTGAATTGTATTCAATTATATATTTATGCTTCCATTGGTAAGAAAATAAAATTTGCATACAATCATACAATAAAAAAATTATAAACTCAATTCATTTTCAACCAAAACCAAAGAAGTTAAATTGATGAGCGATGATTTCAAGATTGCCTGGTTATTATCAAAATTTATCTTTTCACATTCTTTTTATCTGAAATTCTGAGCATAATATCTTTCAGAATTCTCTCTGTTGAGAGTTTGATAGGTGAAGACCCATCCAATTCTAGAAATTTGCTGTCACCATCCTTGAAAGCCATGAAATATTTGAGGTACATGGGCCAAACATGGGAATCAAATATATTCGGTGTGTCTTCGGGCTCATACATTCTTTTCCTGTTAAGTATAGTATGGTTTGATATAATTAAAAAGGAATACAACAATATTAATGGTTATTTGTAATTTTCTTACACTCTCCTTGCAAAAGCTTCTCCCTTGTCCAATACAATGAAATATCTTTGGTCCATTGGGTCATTCAGCTCTCTAAAATAAAAAAGGAATCAACACTGGCCTAAATTTGCACTTGGCGTTCTTTTTAATAGGGTGATTATATGCCAGACTTGAAGTTAGACAGTTTGATATAAAAAAAGACCCATCATCGGCGACAAAGATTTATAAACAAAAGTAATCAAATATTTAATATAGAGTAGTACTACAACGCTATAAAATAAATTATGATAGCATACTTGTAATTGAATATAAGAATGCCTTCGATTATCAGCACACTGCTACCACAGTTGCTAGCAAGAGTTGCAATTTCATTACGGACATCTTTCATCATCTTATGCATGTCGAAAGCTTCAATCTCTGATGATATAATGTAAAATATCAATATTACCTCAAGAATGCAAAGCTTAATATACTGTACTAGGAGGAATCCTACCATCCCATCTGTAGTATCCACCTTCTTCATCAAAGGTCACGTCTTCAGCTTCCTTAGCAATGCAATGGTTTATGAATTAACTTTTTCATATTTGCTACTGTGCATTCTAATTTAAATTTAGCTGGTCTGCATGTATTTTTTACCTTAAAGTAATCATCCTGATGAACAGTATGAACACAAATACCCTGGTTTCTTAAAGCTTGTTTGACAGTATCTGTTAGAGTTGTCTTACCACCATTTGTTACACTAAAAAAACAGAAAATGGAATCTTTATTATTCAAGCAGTGTTTTTTTTTATCGAAAAACATATCAAGATTACAGCAAAAAAAGTAATATAATATGCATATCACATTTTATTAGAATGATTTTAAAGCAGTTTGAAAGATTCATCTCATTTTTATCATGTAAATAAAATGTAAGCAACTATAAATTCAATTATCGGCTTAGAACCTGAATTCATGATTAAACGACAGTCAACACATAATAATTCAATAATAAAATAATTCAAATAAAATTCCTAAAACTCAGTTTTGAATCGGTCTAACCAAGCAGGTAAACCATTAGGATCAAGTCGCACAACTCCAATCAGCATTTTTGTATCTTCTTCTGCAGAGTGCTGCTCATGGGAAGGTGCCTTTTTACAAAGAAGAGAATACACTTCACAAAGCCTGTATGAAGAATATCTGTTCTCTCTCGTCAGTTCTCGCAATCCCACCAGTGAATCAGAACAGTATAGTTCTCCAGTATCAAACCTGTGTACTCCGCATTTCTTCAATTGCTGCTTCAGTATTCTAAAATCAAACTTGATTCCATTGTGTGCGACGAGGCATATTGGTCTGGCTTGCCTTGCAAGAAAACTTTCAAGTAAGACATAAGTTTGGTACGTGAAGAGCTGCTTTTTTAGCCTCTCTAGATCTTCATTACAGATTCCACTTATATTGGCAGCAGCTTGGTGAATCAGACACCCTGGCTGAATCAGAAATTGAAGTGTATCATGAATCCTTGGAATAGCATCATCAAGTTTAAAATCTTTGCTCTGCTCTAATACATATGGTGACAAATTTGTCTTATGGATGGCAACCATACACAACTCAGTAATAGAAGCATTGGTAATATCAGTTGTCTCAAGATCCAGGAAAACAAATGTTTCAGTTTCGATAATACCACTTGACTGCTTACTTGTGCTGCTAACAGGAAAGAGTTCTCTTACAGCATTGGTTGAAGCATGCATCGAATTTGTTAGGTTCTCTGAAGGTTCACCTTTTTCAAATGGTTTGGCTGTTACACTGGACAGGGGTCTGCAGGTGAATTCTCTAATGAAGACAGTGAAATTTTTTTTAATGATTTGCAACAAACAATTAGCATGATCTTCAGCAGTACCAAAATCTGCTTTTAATGAAGCCCTCATATATCTTCGGTAAAGGCTCTCAAACGAATACTCCATTAGGTCGAGTATCGAAATCACGCTTCCATCATCTGATTGGTCCATGTCTTTAAATATACGTGTGGTATCAGCACAGAGAAGGGATTCTCCATCAATGGCATCAATGCATTTGTCCAGTTTGTCCAGTTCTGCTTTGAGCAATGGGAAGTCAGTCAAGTATCCATTATGAGCAATAAGACATACTGGCTTTTCTTGCCTACGTAAAAAACCGTAGAGCAAATTCAGTGTTGCCTGGTCAAAGCATTTTTTCTTTGACTCCTCAATCTGATCCTTGGATAGACGGTTTGTTGCTTCCATGTGCTTTTTCATATTATTGTTTGAATCAAAACATAGCACAAGCTTTTCAGTTGCCCTTGGTAAATCAAGGACATGGTTATTTGATTCCCATTTCTTCAGGTCAAGGCTGTGTATAGCAATTAGCACAAGCTCACATATTCTTGGCCTTCGGTAATCTGTGACACATGCTTTGACGGAGACGAATGTCTTGATTTTTTCCCCATGGCCATGCAAAACATGTTGCTTAGCAGGGGAATTTATACAGTAATTCATGAATGCCTTTATATCAAAAACTGCCAATTAAAAGCAATAATTAAAAGTGAAGTGCAGAACAGAACAGCAGTAAGTGTATATCCAGAACAATACAGTTACATTGAACAAGAATTGTGATATAACTTTGAAAGATTTTCAAATGAACGGTTACCGTAAATGATATCAATTTATTGTAGCATACTTTGAACTATATTCGTTTTATACCATTTATTAATAACTTACAAGAACTGATTGTCTCCAATGACAACCATTCCATACTTGTAATCCATGTTAATATTTACTTTATTAGCTCTACACTCGATCAGACATTTGCGTTATCACACGTCATATTATATAGCCATTGCCAGTCGGGAAAATGCTTGCTTAATACTGTAATGTGAAGAAATTACTTCTTCTTCAACAGTAAATTCACAAAAATACTTGCAATGCTATCTCACTAGATTCAGAGTTCAGAAATTCAAATAGAATGATTAGTTTTTAAAGTATCTTCTTTGTCGTTCAATAATGGTTGTAAAAAAAGCATGTGGGAGGATCAACGACTCCTTTTGCTGACATTGATTCAATTATGCTGAACTAGCATCTCGATATATTGCGATAATCTAGTATAGGGAGTAGACTTGTACAAAATGCCAGATGTTACCGTATCCTGATAGTAGTGGAAATCAACATCTGGCATTTTGTACAAGTCTACTCCCTTTATCTAATACTCAAGATATGAACAGCATTAAATAAACAAACAGTTATAAAAAAAGATAACTCACCCTCCTATTCCGACAATAAGCGTATTCATGGCAACGGAGTAACAGATTTGTTTGTAAACAATCTTTACACATGCAACCATATGGTATTTAAAAACTATGGTGTGACACCTTTAAAAAAATGACATTTGACCCGACTGCATGCATTTCATGCAATCTCACCACATCACGTATATATATATTACAAGGATGAAATAAATTATTATTAATAAATTCTAATTGCAAATCAAAACCATGTATCCAATAATGTTGTGGATTTACAGCAAAACTTTGAAAACAAAGAACCCTGATCTAGTTTATTATTATTACTATAGATTAAATTACTCGTGACTCCGCTACGCCTAATTGCACACAACAAACAATACAAAATACAAAAAAATGTTGCAGCGAAACTATGTTGAGTAAAACATATTGTTTGTTTATTTATTGTTCCATTTATTGAACACTCTCTTTGATTTCGTCATTATTACCTTTATTGCGATGCAATCTTCTTACATTCAGAATCATGATAATGAAAGTAGCAATAGTTCTTGCAATTGGGTTTGCCGTAGCACAAGGGCTAGCTATGTCCAACCAGTCAACTGCTGCCAATGTTTTGAATCTGAATTTAGATGAGGATTCTCTTGATGAGGTATGATTCAATCATCTCATTTTTATGGTAGAGATTCACAATATACATGAACATATAACATACATCCCTGGTATCTGTATGTGTACACTTGTAACATTTTGATACTGATACAGAAGAGGAGATTTACACTCCTTTCTGAAATCCTTATATATTATAGTAATCACAGTGATATATCCATCATATGTAGAAAGACTTCTAAATATGAAGCATTCTGGCTCCTATAAAAGAGTTTCAAGGCACATGCAATATGTTAACTAACAATATCTGTCGTGTTTATGCTTTGTTTTTCAAGTGCCGGGATTATCATTCCAAAGGAAATTCTTCGGAAATATGTGAGTTTGTTAAAACAGCTGATGACTGTCAAATGGACGAGGGATTCATCAACTACATAACTTTTGTTTTGTGTGACACAGAGTCGAGCTTACTACCAGCAGTTTATGTTCTGTATGTGAGTATGGGTGACATGAAGTCATGAAACTGTTTGTTGTATTCATGCTGTTATTTGTTGCATTCTTTTATTGACAGGTACTGTGGCTGTTATTTCTTTTCGTTGCACTGGGAACGACTGCAGAAAACTTGTGAGTTACATTTTCCATATAGGAGATTCGTGGCTTCTCAGCCAATTCTATAATAAGGTAGAAACACAATGTTGTATATCAGAACCAACAATCAAGATTGCATAGCAATAAAATATTACTTTTCTCCTACCCTATTATTCATCAACAAAATAAATCAGTGCATCACTGTTCTGTTTTGCATATACTGAACTCACAATATTAATTTAATAATTGAGGGGTCCACGAATGAGCCCAAGGATCTCCTGTTCAAATAAACTCATCAAATGCAATTATAACCATCCTATGAAAAAAAAATTCTTTTGTTTTTAGCTTCTGTCCGGCATTGGAATTTATTGCTCACAACTTGAAACTGAGTCAAAATATAGCTATATCCTTTTTCTTCATCATATGTTCATAATCTACGATGTGACTGTAGATAAGTCAATTCTTACAGACAATGGTTTTAGTGTTTTAAGTGGTACATATGGTTATATAGTATTATTAGCATGCTTCCTTAATGTGAGCTATCACTATTTCACGGAATAACTGTGGTTGCATTTGGAAATGGAGCTCCAGATATTTTCAGTGCTATTGCGGCATTCCTCAATGCGACGCCTGGATCAACAGGGGTAGCGATTGGAGCTCTACTAGGTGAGTTTTATTATTAGCGTATGCTATAGGTAGCAAAGGCAAGAGGTACCATTTTCAAATTTGTCGGCGAATAAAGATCATTCTCTTATTTTTTCAGGTGCTGGAATGTTTGTTACAACAGTTGTTGCTGGGGCAGTTTCAATAACTGGTCAGATCGAAGTTGCTCAGAGACCATTTTTAAGAGATCTCACGTTTTATATTATGACTGTCTTTTGGACGTTTTGTCTTCTGTACAAGGGACAGATAGACATATTTAATTCTCTAGGTAATATAACGCTCCAACATTAATCAATCCAGTATAATCTCAATCTTTAAATCTTGTATGGAAGCACAGCATTTGATTGCCTTCAGATTGTATTAACTTTTAACTAATGCTGCAGCTGTAACTGAAAATTGAAAACTAATTTGATATCTCCATATTGTATGATCATGACAATGTCCCAAATAGATATGTCAATATGGATTTATATTCATTTCAGGTTTTCTCTTGTTGTATGCCATCTACGTGATCGTAGTTTTGGTTGGACGCTATGTGAATCAGAGCCTGCGCAAGAGAAACACAGAGAATGGAAGGTTTGATGAGCATTCTCGCCTAATCAATGACAATAAAGCAGCAACAAACAGGTATTACACAACTTTCTTTTCAATTTTGAGGCATGCGGTAGAACTTTAAAGTATGCCTGAACAATTATTATATTTAAATATTTTATCTCGATGATAGTAAATGTTCAGTCACAATATTTACGATACAGTGATATCAGTACAGCAGTTGTGAATGGTGATGGCGACTGGATTGATCAGCCACTGCGTGTAGAGGACAGTACCTCGAAGACTTTACCTCATATTACTCAAGCCATAGAGGATGAAAGGGGAAATGAATCTGATGATGGTAAGTATCATTTTTCAAATCTTCCGATAATTTCCTTTGAATAATCTCAGGAGAATTTCATTCAGTCTCATTCAAATAATCTAATGTATATTCCGACTATGTCCTTACTTGAACATGGATTCAGAAGTAGTGCTGGAGGATGTAGAAACCTCACAAATGATCAAAGCTTGGTCTATGGTCAGACCTTTCAGCAGGAGCAAATGGCACAAACTCTCAAAAGCATTAAAAGTACTAGAAGTCATCAAGGTATGCTCTTTTATATTAACATTTGTAATAATTGACTGAGGTAAATAGTTTCTTTATCCCTATCTTTCAGATGCCAATTCTCCTCCTATGCAGCATCACAATACCAGTGTTTGTTTCAGACCCTGAAAGAAAGAGAAATTGGAGTCGTTTATTAACCATTTTTAGTTGTATTTTGTCTCCAATGTTTGCTGTCTTTGCAACAAAAGGTATGTTAATAAAATTCTAATACTTTTCAGACTGTAAAAAACTAGGTCTTCATTCACAACTGATTCAACAATAATACTCAATATCTTGTCTAGCTGGGGAACTATATGTGACATTACCGAAAGACTGTAACTTGTAATTACAACATGCAAATTGTTTTGCTGATATTCGTAACACCAACTACCCTTAGCCTGACTGTTGAGCCAATCAATCTGTCCATTAACCTGTACTGTTACTGTTCACGAAAGGCAGGCAGTACCAACCTTGATACTTACCTACATACCATCCCTCTTAGTTCAACATAGAAACAAGTTACTGAAATTCACTGACACTGACACTTTTTTTCAAATCATTGTTCAAGCTGGCACAGTAAAACTCGGAGGTAAATTTCCACTGTGGGCACTAATGCTCCTCATTGGTATTGCACTCGCTCTTATAGTAAGATTTACTTCCCGAAAATTTGAGCGTCCAAGATACTACTGGGTGAGTTCCTTTGTTGTATTTTATATTGATCTGTATTTCATTTCATTGGATGACCCTGATTTCTTTTTCGTTGAATTCATCAGGTTTTTGCATATATTGGATTCCTTATTTCCATAATCTGGACATACTGCATTGCCAACGAAATCGTTAACTTACTTCGAACATTCGGTGCTGTGCTGAATGTCTCTAATGTAATAATGGGACTGACACTTCTTGCTTGGGGAAACTCCATTGGAGACATGATCGCTGATGTAACACTATCACGTCAAGGATTCCCAAGGATGGCAATTTCAGCATGCTTTGGCGGACCCTTATTCAGTATCCTTGATTTACACATATTTCATATCATTTTTATTGATTGCTATTCGTAATAATGCGTATATTGTGCTTAACTATTATTCAAATCAGACCTCATAATTGGAGTTGGTTTGCCCTGTACGATTGTCATTATAAAAACTGGGAAACCTATTTTGGTGAGTACCTTACCTTATTTTGGAGTAACCTATTTTTCTTCTGCACAAATGGGAAATGGATGGAAATAAAATGGAATTGCACTCATGTATAAGATGTCAATGGTTTTCAGGATGGTGTAATGGCTATTCTCTTGAAAGAACAATATATAAATAAATCCTGAGCACTCACCCTCATATCCTTTGTTTTCCAGATAACGTTTACCTTGATTGAAGCAGTTTTGACCGGGGGCCTGCTGTTCAGCCTTTGCTTTTCATTCATCATAGTTCCCCTTAGGAAATTCAAAATGACTCGTATATACGGAATAGTACTGATAGCCATTTATGTTGTGTATTTGCCTATAGCACTGCTAACAGGAGCTGGTATTATCAAATGAATGGTGGCATGTGGGAATCATTTTTTATTTCTCTATATTTTTTTTGAATCTGGATGCAAAAACATACTGTGATTTTTCTTGACAATCTATGTATATTTATATTTTAATTGTTCTTGAAGGCTGCCTCTATGCTAGTCATTGTCATAAAAATAGGTATATGATTCTTCTAACTAGATTCTTCTTCCAAGAAATTACAGCTATCATAAAAGCAGCATCAATCTATTGTGATCTTTATCAAACTTGATTTTAGGTTCATTCACTCTCACGTTGTGTGTTTTATTTATTCTAGTAAACTATGAACAAATTTAATGAGCATGTTACTTCCTGTAATGATTGCCACTGGACTAGCTAAGGTACATTTATTATATTTCAATTGTTGTATCAATAGTACATGTAATTATATAGTTTTATGTTATTGTGCAAACAAAAATACATTTTTCCAAAGAACAGTAACGCTTGTGACAGTTAATTATAGCCCTTCCAGGCATAGCTATTGATGATACCCATTTCTTTTATCCTGCCCGTTGGAATACGTCGTGAATCCGTTGAAGGCCGTGACAATTGTTGTTTATACAGTCTGTCTACAATTTTTGAAATTTCCTGTTCGCTTGCTCGTTGATGTCGACTCTGTTCAGGCCACCATTGTCTAAAAGTATTGATAGTTAGCTTTCTAAATTGGAGTTGTGGTTGTTTTCATATAAGAAATTTCAAAATGTGGTACAACTTTTGACGATAAAAATACAGAATGGCCTCCTTAGACGAGCCCGAAAGCAAGTTTCGCGCTGATTTATAAATAGCAATTCTTTGATTTTCAGCTTAAACTTTCACTTCACAATAGTGGCCGTACTGCTCGTGCCCCCCCCCGACGAAGGTCTCATAGCACCGGCCCCCAGTTGAGAACCACTGCACTAGAGAAAGGAACAAAGCTCAATTTATGGAATGTCCGTTCCGCCCTCCGCAGGTTAGGACAACATCATATACAAAAACTACAATCATTTCCAACGTGGATATTCCTTTTATTTATAACCAACCTCACTTGCTTCGTGCGATTGCGATACAGGCGCTCGACCGACTGTTCTAGCTCGAAGTCTGTGAGCTTTTGATATCCGAGTTTAAAACGAGTTTTAGGTATAGTTCCCCATGGTCTTCCAGGAGGCATGACAAAAATATGCTTGTGTTACCAACGCTATAACAGCTCAATAATTACTTCACTGTTGTACTGTCTGATGCCCAAGTAGAGTGAGTACTTGGTTTACTGTTTAGCTTTCACAATTCAATGATGATTTGTTGAGGTAAGATAATACTTATAATTAGTATGAATCAGGACAATGGAAATACCACAATCCAAAAAAACTGCAATAATAGAAACACTATTGTGCTTATAAAAGGAGCCATCTTATTGAATTGTGATCGATTCATTCAAGAAAAACATAAGAAGAAATAGAGTGAGCACTGTAATACTTCTGCGCCCGCTTAAACTGATCAATGCGAATAGGATACTCGTATCTTCTTTTGAAAGTCGCAACAACAGATTTGTGGAGTGAAGGTGTTCAGTGGTATATGACAGTGATCTTGATTTGAAATTATTGTAGTTTCGTAAAGTAACTATGGATGTTCCGGAAAGAGTAATACCAGAAGCAGATTTTACCGAAATAGTATGATAGTACGCAACTGACATGAAATGTAGCCGCTTCTGGGTCAAAGTTTGCACTTGGTTGGTTCAAGTACCGTTTATAATGGGCGTGGAATGGGCGTAAACGGTGACATAAATATACCATTTGAGATTTAAAAATATATACTGTATTCAATTCTTAGCCTTAGCCTTTCAGGCCAAAAATAATAAGTAATCAAATGCTTTTTGATGCAGTAAAGTTCAGCATTGAGAGTGCTGTAAAGTTTGACTGTTTTTTTTTTTTAATTTACAGTTGAAATAGTTAACCGTACCAACGGTACCATTACTGAATATGGGAACTGGACATAGCAACATACGTAGAAAGGAAGTGACACCAAATCAGAAAAGAAAGCATGACAAAACAAAGAAAACAACTGGCGATTCCTCTGCACTAGAAGCAGCTCTGAACGTCACTCAGAAGAAGGACGTGATGATTAGTTATAGTCATCAAGATATCGATTTAATGCGGAAATTAAGGGGTGAGTTCCTGAAATGCATTCAATTTGATGATATGGAATACATTACTTAGTTAATGGAAATTGAAGCACCTGTTCAGTACATCTGTGTTGTTGTTTTATATTCTCAAAACAATAGGGCTGAATTGCAGCTGCTTTGTATGTTATCCATTATTCATAATTGCTTGATTGCTAATCGAGTGTTTCTTGCTATCAGGTTACTGAATAGAGAGTAGCAATATCCTACTAAAACAGCTTACTCATTTCCTTATTGTCCTGTTATGTCATATCTTATTTGTTTGTTTCGGCCAATCCCATTGTTGCTCATTCCATGTAAGCACTTTTCCTGTTCTATACTTCACATTACCCTCATTTTCTATTGCCAGACCTACTCTCCTCCGCAGGGTTAACAGTCTGGGTAGATGAAACTGGACTGGCTCCAGGAGCTGCATATTTGCGTGAAATCGGAGAAGCAATCCTAGACTCTCTCATATTTCTCGTTCTGCTGAGTCGAGATTCGGTTGTTTCCAAATATTGTCAAGTAAATATGTCTCTAATTGTTTGATCACTTAGAAGGGATGAAATTTAAGTGAATGCATACTCTTTACATATTGCTTGCAATATTCTTCTATCCAAACTATTTAAACAAATACTTGTGTGGATGTACAATAGGTTTTTATGGGAATGGTTTGCACAGAGTTTTAGTACACATAGATTTTAAAACAATCTAGAACTAGAGTTAAGATACTACTTGTTTTCAGTCAAGTTTAATTTGCAGGATGAAGTATCTTTGGCATACATTTCGAACAAGAGCATATTTGCAATTTCCATTGAAGAATATGATATATTGGCACCTATCATGGATGTTGGTTTGTAAGTCTTAACTAGTATAACTTCGTTAAAACGTGATTGTTAAGGTCCATAAATAGCTTTGTAAATAAGCGGGTTCTGACCTTACCTTGGCCCTATAGCCTAGATTTAAAGGGCTTGTTGGTTACTCTAGATATCTGTATTAAATACGTCTTCAATGTTTAGAAAATTGACGTTATCATGCGTTCAGTGGCATATCATATCTGAGGGTGAAATGTCTCCTCAGTTGGAACCTGTCATTACAAGTATCCAGGCAGCAATCTCTAAACTTAAATTACCGATGGTGGCAGTGGAGGACGAATCAGATGAAAAAATGACAGATGGTTAATATAAATATTATGAAGTAATATTATGATTGAACCGGTGTAACTGGGTCCAGTGTATCAATCAAGTCATTTAAACAATGGTCAACTTTTGACCCAATTTTACTTTACCCCTTTTAAACTTGCTCATCACTTTATTCTCGCAAAATCCATACAAACTGCACAATTATGTACACCTAGATCACAGGAAAATTTAAAATGTTTTAGTTACCAAATTGAGATAATTGATCTTGTATTCAGACGAGGAAGATCCAAAACCCAAAAATTTCGTCATGAACAGGCAGGCTTTTAACAGACGAATGGAGAGACAGAGTTCAACCGTAGGAAAACCAGACGTAAATGAAACCGATTATGAGTTCTGGGGTAAACGTTTCGGAAAAGAGACCGCAATGGAATGGTCTAAGTAAATCGATTTTTCTTAGATTTTTTTTTACTTTTATTTATTTTCACATATCACATAAATAATCAGGTTCCAGTCAGAGGTGGATACAACTTTTGCAAGCTTGTGGGAAAAGATGATGGTTCCGGAACAGCAAAAACATTTGCTATTTCATCTAATGAAAAAGGAAATGAGAGTGGGGAAGTCTGGAATAGTCAGTTATAAGCAATATCAACGTAAATATAAACTTTCTCTCTCTTAGTATTGCTTTATGTCTGACAATTTATGTATTTGGCTGCAATAGGATAAAGTTTGCACAACTCTACAATACCATGTGGAATATTTGACTTATATTTTGAATTTTATGTTAGTTGTTAAGATTGAATAAAGTATATATCACTTTCACTGTTTCAAAGGTTATGAAATTTAATGGCGTTTAATTTTATGTAACAGGATTTTGTTCTCGGGAAAAAGAACACATTCCGTTGTCTGAAGCTATCCAGCTCTATGCTGCTGAAGTTTATGCCATGAAGGATGTCTTCTCGGTGAATTCAAGTGTCAGATTGTCAGCTATTAGCAATCTAGGTAAACTATCTCTCTTTCTAAATCAAATTATTATGCAGGGAAGAATT